>PVKC010011162.1:0-24958 GCA_004027635.1 Crocidura indochinensis
GGTAAAATGTTCATTTATATCTTTCACAGAAACATGAGTGGACTGAGAGGTATTATTCTTTGTGCAGTATATCAAATCATAGAAAGATATGTTCTATATGCTCCAGACTAAATAAATGAATCTAAATAAAACAAAAATCAGTGATAGAGAGATAATAGTAAAGCAGGTAGAGCAATGACCTTGCATACAGTTGATCCAGGTTCAATCCCTGGAACCTATATGGTTCCCCAAGCATTCCCAAAGTGATTCCTTAGTGAAGAGTGAGGAGTAACCCCTGATCATCTCAAAATGTGCTCCCCCCAAAACAAATAAACTTATTTATAATATCATTTATTATTTTATTTGATAAAATAAGGGGACAGGAAGAAGGGTGGGCCATTAGCTAAAAAGGGACCAATAGTTTTGACTCAAAACCAAACCAAAACAAAAAGTTTTCCTGTAATTACAGCACTATTTAGATAAGGGCTATTAGGTATTTGGGAAACCAGTTGAAATTTCACCAAAATCAACTTCCTTATGTTCTATAATGTAATATCTATTTAAGCCAAATAAAATAAGTTTTGTTTGAATACATGGAAATGAAGAATAGTAATCAACTCAAAATTACTGTGTCAGGGGCACAAATCAGAATTTTCACATTGTGATTTCTAAGATATAGATGCTTGATTGTACTAGTATATTGAGATTGGACTATAATTGTATAGAACAAATTTATAATTCATAATAAGAGCAATAAGGACAATGACCAAGGTTGTTATAAAACAATTATTCCTTTCTTCATTTTCATCGCAACTTTCAGTTCTCAGTATCATTCAGGTCATCATATAGGCATTAATCAAAATGTTTCCTCTGTCTTTGCTGGAAATTCTGACCCAGAGTTAATGATTGATAGTCCCAAATCAGACCAAGATGATGGTCTCCTAGAGAAGTGGCCATCTAAAGGGGCAGGGACACTCAAAGACTGAGCAGCTGTTCACAGCAGATACACATCTGTTCTTTCAGATTAGCAATTTTTTTCTTTGTCATACTTGTTCTTAAAAAAACATTTATGCATGTGACATACTTTTCTTTTATTGAATGTTTAAAGAAATTGGAGAATTACAGAATGTGTATGGCTTAATTATTGCTACTGTTTTAAATAGAGATGTTCTATTTACCTAAGAATACTGACTGAGCTTTAAATAGACATGTTTTGGTGTGTAATGATGGAGTCATTAGAGCAATAGAGGTTCAGGAGGTTGAAGGTTTCCATGGTGCCATGCTTGTTCATAGTCATAATTCAGTATGCTCTTGGTCTGTTTGGGAACACACATTCAATATTTTTTTCTTGGTCTAACAAGCATGTACAACACCACCCTACAGTATCCTCTTTTTAGAGCAGGGAGTTCTTTCTTCGTTCCACCAATTAATAGAATCTTTGTTTATTCCACAAATTAATGGTTCTTTGCCATTAGCATCTTTCGTATTACAATTTAACTCACAAAAAATAATTTGATGATGTTTTAGAAAAATTAAGTGTTTAAAACATCCAATTGAGTAAAAAATGCAAGTTAATTACATAGGGAAAGTGTGAGGTTAGCATGAATTGGGTTACATCTAAGAGTTAAAGGCATCATAGGGTCTGAGTAGACCCACTCTCTCAGTCCCTAGCACTGAACCACTGACCTGGTTGGGCCAATATCACAAGGAGTGTCACCAGGATTCTTGAGTACTGCATGGGAGGTCCCTCAAAGAAAATAAAAATAATTTCTATAGATAATTAATGCATTAAACTCATATTTCTATAAGAACAAATCTAAAGCTAACTAGATTGAATATAATTAGTGAGTCTGCCAGATACAATATCAGTTGAACCACTAAAATAATGATGAAATAAAAACGCATGTTTAATTTTGTTCTCTAGAGAAATGAAAGGAATGTTTTGGTTCATGTTCCAATGCAAGTTACAGTTATCCTAAGTAGCATGTTCATTTATAGAATTTAAAATGTATGCAGCATCAACATTACAATAAAAAAAAAACCTCATAGAAGACAAAATCACTATCTGTTGGGACCATTGTCATTCTCTTCACTAACTTTGCCACTTTTTGAGGACTATTCCCTGTAAGCTAAGGGAGAAGGTTCAGTGTCTGTCATTTGTCTTAAGTTCCTTTATTATTGTTAAACACTCCTAGTCTAGTTTATAATACAAAAATTAATAAAATAACAACTTTATCAGAAAAATAATGTGATTTAATCATGGGGATTTAGTGTCTATTTTTAACTAAAATTTGTAGCGCTTTCAGTTTTACAAAAGACTCACTGGAATCTATTGCCTAAGCTAAAGTGTCTCACATGTCTTATATGTTTCAAATTTTAATCTTTTAAGCGATCAGTTTGGGACAAACTATATTAACATTTTTTATAAACAAGAAAAGTAAGGTGTAGACGTAGAATCACTTACCTAAACACACACAGTAAGTAGTTAATTCAACTTAAATATCCGGTAGTCTAACCACACCCACTTGTTTTTGTTGTTGTTGTTGTTGAGAAGTAGCCAAAATGCTTGAGATAAACCAAGATTCAAACTATTGGTAGAAAGCAAATCAGTCCTGAAATAACGAGGCCTCATTTATTGCCCAAGTAGATAGCCTATAAACTGTACATTCTACACTGGAAAGTAACACAATTGTTTTGTTCTACTTGAATTTAATCTCTATTGAAACAACCATTCTATTTAATGGGGCTTGCAAATTAGACTTCAACTTCTTATGACAATAAATAACTTCCAGAACAACTGCACAAGGCATTCAAAGTCAACTCTGACATGGAGGCCAATAAGTACAACAGCTAAGAGCTAAAGAATTAAAGTTAAACAAAAATTTAAATTCTCAAACTGGCTTTTATATGCATACGAAGAAAGGAAACGGTGGGCTATTTGTATTGTTCTCTTTTGGAAGTTCTTTCTATTGTAGATGACCCTTCCAGTGTTGCTCAAGGGGATTCAGAATCATTCCCAGTGATTCTTAGCCAAGATGTATCCCAGGGACCATGAGGGCCATCCTGCTAATATTCAGAGGTTACCTGGACACACCAAATAGTGTTTGGGGAACTATAAACTTCTGAGGATCAAACTCAGGGTCTTGCACTTTCACACATGTTAAATATGTGCTCTTTTAAGCTAAATCCCCAGTTAATGTTATATATTGATTTTTTTCTATAATCATGATTCCTTTGCATACTGTTCGACATAATATAGCTAAATTATATCACATTAATTAAAACATTCAATTAGAAACTTAAATTAGAAAATTCCTAAACCATAGCTATTTTTTCATTGTTAACATGGGAGCAAGTATAATATTTGATGTCTGGAACCCAACACCTGTGCGTTTTTTGTTTGTTTGTTTTTGTTTTTTTTGGGCCACACACTGTGACACTCAGAATTACTCCTGGCTATACACTCAGAAATTGCTCCTGGCTCTGGGGACCACATTTGACACCGTGGATCAAACCCTGGCCCATTCTGGGTCAGCTGCATGCAAGGCAAACACCCTACCACTGGCTATCACTTATGTATTTTTTCATTGACTGTTTCTTTTTTTATATATGTAAATAATTGTATTTTGATGAAACTGGATTACAAATGTATTTTTAATAAAAGTTTACATGCATACTACATTGGAGTCACCAGTCTGGTCTTCTTTTGAGGAAGACTTGAGAATAATGTGTCTATTCATACATGTGTCCTCTATATTCCAGCTAATCACAGTGAAAACAAAAGAGCTTCTAGAGTTCAGACATTTCTGCCTGATGATGAATTCTTCTAATGTATGTTCTCCTGGAGACTCACATTAAACCAGAGAGACGTCTTTTGTTCAGATCTCTGCTTCAGTGACATATTCTCTTTGAAGACATCCATAACCAACCTATCTAGAAAATGGTTGATTATCTGACTCTTCCTTCTCAACCCAGTTCTAAACAGAATTATTGCACAATGCATCTGGAGTGATAGCACAGAGATAGTGCATTTTCCTTGCACACAGCCAACCCAGGACCTATCCAGCAATGACCAAGAGACTGACTGGGGTCAATCTCAGGCATCTCATATAATCCTCCGAACCTGACAGGAGTGCTTTCTTTTTTCTTTTTCTTTTTCTTTTCTTCAGGAGGAGTGCTTTCTTAACGCAGAGCAAAGAGTAACCTAACCCCTGAGTGCCTGCAGAAGTGACCACAAATAAAAATATTTTAGTGCAATAATCATTGTGACAATTTTTTAAGTGTAGAAAAATAAAAGAAATAGCTAAAATAAACAAAAGATAATAAAATGTTCTTAATTTACCCCAACTGCTTTAGCTAATTTGGTCAATTGTAGTCTAGCGGATTTCTCACAAAAATTTCTCTGCTTGTTTCAATTGAAAGTTAAGCTTTTACGAGACTTAGGAGTCTTAAAAGGTGTGAAACTATTTATGTAAAAGATTTATGTATCTTCTCACAGTCAGAGAAGCAAGCGATATTGTCAAGCCAAACATTTGTAGTATTTTTGATTCCATATGAAATTTCATGGGCATTTATTGCTGGTACATCTAAAAATTCAAGGTGAAAAATCAAAGCAAATTTTTTTCGTGTGTATTTAACTTCCTTTTATGGATTGAGGTATGTGTTGTACAATATTGCTAATGGTGTTTACTTATAGTTCCCTACCACACCTTTTGTTAGCAGTGTACCTACCTCCCTTCTCCCAAGGATCCCAATATCCCCTCCCTTCAACTCCCAAATGAATATTCTTAAAAAACAAACTCTTTAGTCAAAAAATATTCTTATTTCAAAATCTTTTGCATAAACATGATTGGAAGCTTTTGCTCATAGTCCACAAGTAACATCAGAAATTTATCAAGTCAGTAAATTGATTTTTACATGATATTCACTCAGCACTATTCCTAGTGTCAAAAATTTAAACAACCTAAGTATTATAAAATTGGGAATTAGTTAATGCTGTGGTATCTACCCAAAATGGAAATGGAATTTTCTTCAACAGTTCAAAGATGTAGTTTATACTTTGTAACAAGGAGAATTATTTATTATTTATTACATCAAAAATTGGATGCTAAAATATGTCTATATATTTATGATTAACATAATTTTTATATTAAATTATTTATGCACAAATAAAAGTTTAAAAAGACATGGGGCTGGGCGGTGGCGCTGGAGGTAAGGTGCCTGCCTTGCCAGTGCTAGCCTAGGACAGACCGCGATTCGATCCCCCAGTTTCCCATGTGGTCCCCCAAGCCAGGAGCGACTTCTGAGCGCATAGCCAGGAGTAACCCCTGAGCGTCACTGGGTGTGGGCCAAAAACCAAAAAAAAAAAAAGTTTAAAAAAACTTTACTTGGGAAGTAATAGATTTTGAATATGTATATATTAGCAATTATAGTTTTTTCTTTTTGTAAATTGCAAATATTTTAAAATAATAAACACATTCTAATTTTGAATTAGTAAAGTAGATTAAAGCATATACAAAGCATAGGATGGCAGAAGATAGTTGCCAACAACAGTATATAATTCAGTAACTAGTAACTAGTTCAGTGAACTTTAACTCTAGATTCATGGGCTGTGCTGATGGGCAAAAATTTCTTCTTAGACTGAAAACAAATCATTAGCATTCAACACATTGTATACTGGGATCATGAAGCAGCATTATTCTAAATATTTATCCATAAATATTAATATATTATGGTGAAATATTTTTTAAATGTTGGCCTGGGTGGTCTGAAATATTTCTCTCTCTCTCTTTTTAACCAGCCCACAGGTATAAAAATGACTGAAAACCACTGAGATAATTCAAGAACCTTTTCCATTTTACAAAGAAGAAACTTAGATCCAGCAGGGAAATTGAATTATGCAGTACTCAGATGTATAACTCTCCCATCATTCTCCCAAGTTAACACCCCGGCAGGTGCTCAGTTAACAAGTTGATTGATGTAATTGTTTTATATTGATGTAGAGGAGCCTGAGGGTGATCTCACTTCACTGTTGATCTGTGGCAGAAGATTTCACAGTGGGAACAGAGCAGGTTTAATTTTCCCTCTGCACCAATTATGCAAACCTCTGATTCACATTGATCAAGACATCGTTTTGGACAGCTGAGGAGTTGATAAAAATTGCTAATGTAAGATTTTCTCTGACTTGGAATACATTTAATTACTTGTACACTCACTGGCGGCTATTTATTAATGCTTTTTTGTAAAAGAAATTGCCCCTGAAACATATTTTGTTTATAATTTCTTAGTTATACAAAATCCACTTTAATGCAGGGACCAGAACTGATGTTTGTAACCAATGTTTCTAGATCTCAATGCTCTTTCCCAATAAACTTATAGTGTATGGTGTGAACTATTGAAAAAAATAAACACATTGATAATAAGAGTTTGAAAAAGTACTTTCACAAGGAGACAAAAGGCTAAAAATAAACTCAGATTCCAGCCACAAGTACACATGTGTTTATGAAACTGAGTTTGCAATCTCTTGATAATGAATCATGCAAAATGAAAGAAGGGAGAGCTTGGTAGAGCTTCATAATTGTCAAATTATTGTTAAACTTTTCTATTTGAAATGTAGCTGGATGTATACATTTTTTTGCCCAATTTTCTAGTCTAATATTCCACCAGTAGTAAATGATCAGAAGTAAATGTAACTGATGGTTGTATCTCCTATTATCCTGCTTTGACTACATGTCACTCTCTGTCTTTATCAAAGAACTATCAAAGACACCTAAAACCTTTTGTGGGAGGGAGAGTGTCTTACCTTCTCTAGCATTAGATGTAAATAGAGTTTTTTGTACATAAGTCTTGCCAACAGCTTACCGCCTGCAAAACTATTATCCAGAGGGAGAAAGTTTTGTGTATTAGTTAAATTAGAACCAACCCAGGCAGTATTTGACAGGAGACTTTTAATTTCCTCCTCAGTAGGATCCAATATTCAGTAGACTGTAGCTTGGCTGAATCTTTCTTCAGTGTCTTCTGTGCAAAAGTGGTGTGAAGTATAATTTGATTGCATTAAGTCATCAGCGCATTGAACTTTGTTGTCTGAGGCTTGTTTTTTTTTTTTTCCTTCCTTTTTAACCTTCTACAGAAATAGTTATCACCATAGCAATGTGACTCATCTGTACTGCCCTTTACTTTTAAGGACACTATACTTTTTTGCACAAAATATTACAGTGCAAAGGTGTTTGAAGTAAGAAAAAAATGGTTCATATGCCATGGCTTTGTGAGGATAATTTAAATTTATTTAGCCTATCTGGTTCCCATGAAAACATGGGGTACTAAAATATATAGTTACAATGGTATACATTAATAACACACATATTAAGCAGCTTAATAAATATAGCATAGATATAGTTTTTTATATATTTTATCACATACCAGCCTTTAATATCAATATCATTTTATAACATATTATAGAGTCCTGGAATAAAAGTTAAAAGACCTGGGTTCTCAGTATGAATTTGATCCTAAGCTCTTTTATTTTGAACAACCCTTTTATTAGTCTTCAACAGCTGCTAAAACAAATTATGACAGATTTAACAACTTAAAAATAACATAAATGTATTATTCTGTAATTTTGTATATCATAAATTCAGAAAGATCAACTGACTTTTCTGCACTAGTTCTCACAAGGCTGAAATCAAGGAGTTAGTCAGTGAGGATTGCTATCTATAGTCATAAAAAATATCTGCTTTCAGGGTCATTCTGTCTTTGAAGGTTACTTGAAGAATTGAATTCAAGCAGCTGGAGGATTGAGGTTTCATAGCTCATGGTCAGTCCTGAGATTATATACTCAATTTCCAGGTGTCACCTACATTCTCTGGTGCTTTGCTTTCCTATATTTTCAATAAAATCTTCATAAATTCCCTTTAAGGTTTCAAATCTTTATTGCCTTTTTACAACTCAAGGTTTACCAACAGAAAATTTTCTGCTTTTAAGGGATAAGGTTAAGTTTATACAGATAATGTAGGATGATATATCCCTCTTGATTTCCAAATGCAATTACATCTACAGAATATCTTACTCTCTGAAATAATTTATTAAAAAATTTGTGGGTATCTATTTGGGGAGGATATTATTTTTATACCTGTCCCAAGTACCTTCTTTGGACAAACTCAGCTTTTTAATGTCTGATAAAAGGGAAGTGAGTGAAGTTGGTGTTTCTTACAATAAACATTCCTCTGGAAGACTGCTACATGTGTTTAGTGGAACTGGGACTACACACTGAGATTGTTATGCCAATGCCAATATTATTCTTTATATTACTTATCTGTCTGGTGGTCATATTTGTTTTATGTTGGTCAAATGCTTTCGTTTTATTTTGGAGTGGGGGTTACAGGAGAGTGGAAAGAAGACAGACAAATTAGGGAACAAGGGACAAATTCTGGAGTCGATCTACCAAGTCACATTTAACAGAGTGAGTATATTTTTATTGCACTCATCATTTATTGTGCTTTCCTAATTCTATGGCAAATTAGTATTGGTTTTCTATTCATGACAGTCATAAAACTAATTAAAAATCAATGTATATAAAAATAAATAGATTAAAGAATATCACATAAATAATAACAAATGTACAGTTAAGTCCCATACTGAAAAGTAGAAACAAGTATGATGGAAACTGGAGTTAAATAATTATCTCATATCTTTTCAAACATTGAAAAAGTCAACTGAATTGATAAATTATGAATCAAAACTTGGATATGACCTTAAAAAGGAGGTTTTCACATAATAAACTAACATAAGAACAGATAAATAGCTTTACTATAAAATTGCAAATTATAATCTTAATGTGATACTGTATTAGATCCACTGACTTAACAAAACTGAATAAGGTCTGATCCTACTAATCATGATAGAATGTACAGTAATGGAGTTTTCGAGTATTTGTCAGAAAGTACAAATCATTAATATAGAATAAAAATTAATATAAACATTAATATAGAATAATAGACTTTGATCAGGACCAAAAAGTTAACAATTAACTTGTCTTCTGCCTTCTTCCCTGCTAATTCTGACTTTGATGGCTTTTGATCTATTTCATAACTATGTAAACTATACTAGAATTACAGAAATGCAAATTATTCTTATTCATAGAGTTTCAGTTGTGTCCAGAGAATAGAATTATTATCCCATGTATATTGATTAATTTTGCATCTATTTGCAATTTTCTAAATATTCTTAATGCTCATATATTTCCCTATTTAAATTTTTTGAAAGTGCTACAATACTTGCAATTTACTTCCTAATGAATTAAAAACTTCTACCCATTAACTTTACACTTTTGTAAAGCATGATTTTATATTTTAAAAAATCACACCTTAATAGCACAAACCAGAAAATACTTTAATATTAACAAATAAAATGACACACATATTCTGAAAAATACTTTTATTCACAAATACATCACAAAAACATAAAATAATATTCAGAGGGTTAAAAGCATTATACAGGAGCCTTGCTTTGCATATTGACCTTGATTGGTTGACATTGACCATGACTTAAATTCTTATTAACACATATGTTCCCATGAACACCACCAGGTGTTACTCCTAAGCACAAATCCAGGAATAGTCCCCAAGCACCACTTGGTGTAGCCTCCAAAGCCCATAGAATAAAAGGAAGAAAAATTAAAATTAGATACTATGAATATTAAAAAGAACATTCAGAAATATAGCACCTGCCTAAAAGTAACAAACCTGAAAATATCTAAGTTTTCTCAAAAGAAAAAAATGGCCAATTAAAATATATTCATATGATGGAGGATACTATGAGAAATACAACTATGCAGTGAAGTATATTATGCAATGAAAATTAAGTATAACTAAGCATGGATATATAATCAAACCCTGAAACTAAAGAACATATACTTATAGTTTTAGTTATATAAGCTTTAGTAAGGGGCAAAACTAAACTATTGTACATAGCACTATATATTTGGATTGAAAAATCATAAATAAATGGTAGATTATGAGAACCACACTTATAGATGTTTCCTTTGTTATTTATGTTATTAAAGGGACCATAGAAAATGTTCCTGTATTTTTTATACTTTCATGTATATGTATATGAAATGCATATAGCTCTATAGATATATGCTTTATAAAAACTACAAGCCAATGAATATTTGGTCTCATGAATAGATAAATTAGTCACTGAAAATGTGAGAATAAATAATGTCAGAGGTCATACATTGAGTCCCAAAGCTGGCATTTGATGACCATTCCAACCACTTGGTGAACAGTCTTTATCCTGAGAAAGTTTTCCAAGATTGCAATATAGTCCATATCAGAGATATAGCTGAGGTCAATGCAGCCAACCAACAACAACTTTTTGGCATAAGGGCTGAGACTACCAGTGACCCAAAGTGCAGGGAGAAGCACACTAGTACAGTCACAGCACTCTGTCACCTTGTAAGGGATGGTTGGGGATTTGTTGGCCTTGTTCTCCAGCCTCACAGCACAGAAATAATAAATTGCTTGGATCCTTTGGATGGTACTATATTCTATGGAGCATTTAATATTTATATCAACAAATTAATTGATTATAATCCATTGGGTGGTATGAAATATTTTGAATTGGATTTCTTGACTACTACAGCAGTAGATCTGTATTTGCAAGTTTATTTATGCCATGGCATAATTTCAACAACTAATTTTTAAAGAAAAATACATAATATCTGATGAACAAGGTAGAGATAGACCTCTATGGACTTCACATTATTTATTAGGCAATCCCTGTCTTTAATCATGTTGCCAATAGTCCCATGGCCTTCTCTAATCCCTGACCCTTGTCTGGAATGCCTTTGTGAAAACCTCCAAGAAATTCCTGACATTTTCAGTTCCATATTTTGAGCTATTCTGCAGTAAACTACATATTCACATGTGATAGGCACATTACTAAATTTTCTTCATCATCTACATCTCTACTTTTTTATTTCTACTGGTTTTGGATACTGCTTAGTGGGCTATTAGCAGATTGAAACATTAGGTATGAAAATGTGGTATCCTAAAAAGTAAGTAAAAGAGTAGAAAAAACTACAAAAATGTACATATTTAGAGTTATCAATCCTCACTTGGGTAGTTAATGAAAAAAAATTTTGGTTAATGAAATTCAGGAAAACTTCAACTTTTACAAAGTATCTAAATTCTCATAGGCTGAAGAGTGATAGCACAGCAGGTAGGACATTTGCTTTGCATGTAGCCAACTGGGTTAGATCCCTGGCCCGCCAAGAGTAATTTCTGAGCGCAGAGGCAGGTGTAACCACTGAATGCTGCCAAGTGTGGTTCAAACAAAACAAAACAAGCCCATAAAACCATCAACAAAGCATGAAAAGTCTCATATCCACATATTAAATTATAAGTGTATAAATATCCTATAGATTCCTAAGAATATCTATTTAGCACCTAAAATATCATTCAAATTACCCCATTATTTGGAATGTATCTCAGGCCAACACTTGACAGGTCTTTATAATTTAATATTTCCATTATATTTTTAGTTTAAACTGCTAAAAAAATCAATAATTAAACAATCTGCAGGATAAATGAATGGCTCTTCTTAAAAATCCTTTACAAAGTCGGGTGTCAGTGTAATGAGATTAGTCAGAACAAAAACCTCTCTATGAATGGCCATTTATCACCAACCCCCTCCTGCCCCTAGAAATAATCTTCTAAAGCAATGAATATCTAATCCTAAAGCAGTTTAATTATTCAGGACAGCTACTTAATTAGGGTGCCCAGAAACCTAAAACTACCATGACAAATAGTCGATTTTGACCCAGGTATTTGTTTCTTTCTTTTCCTTTAGCTATGCCATTCACTTCACATAATTTTTACCACTGATTAAGTCACTATTGTAGTTTTTACTTCTAATTGCATAGTTTTCATTTCTTGAACACTTACTATGTTGGGATGTTTGTATGTCATTTTGAACAATTAGGTTATTTGAGACAGCATCGCCTCTTAAACAAAGTCAGTTTTATTTTGATTGCACAGACATTGAAAATTGAGTAGCTAAAATTTCCCTTGAACTGTTACCTTTTTAATTCGATGTGTATAATACTTCGATATCTATGGAGCCATCTCTTTAAAAAGTCAACATAGTCAATTGTCCCTGCAGTATAAGGATAAATCACTCTTTGGATACATGAAAAATAAATAAAATACTAAGTTGAACTCAGTCGTTCTTAACTTCAGAACTGCCTAATTAACCATGAGTCTATTTGTCTTATTTTTCAGATTGGATATTCGCTGTTTAATTCTTGCATAAAATCCCTTAATATGTATTTTAGAGGATTTGTAAGCTTAAATGTGTGTAGAATGTTTATTTGAAAACTCTTTGGCTCTATAATGCAAGAACTGAAATGGCTGCCTTTTTTTTTTTTTTTTTTTTTAGCTCATTCATGACTACAGGCATGATCCCAGGCATAAATTTCAGTGGCAGGAGACTGGGATTTAAGTCAGTGATTAACAAGTCTTTAAATGACTTGTTGCTTCTGTGTAACCACCCCCAACTCCTCGGTACCATCTAATTTATTTAAAAAGATCTCAAGATAATAAATCTTGCAGAGGATCTGTAAAGAGAGACTCACACTCAACAAAACGTTTAGAATATTGATTATCATTCTGGTCCCAATGTACTCATAATAATTATGTAGTGATGTTTGAAAACCTGGACTGAGCAGGTACAGTAGGTAAGGTATTTGCTTTGTCTGCAGCAAATTTAGTTCCTTTCCAAGCACTACATTTCATCCTTTGAGCATCTCCAGGAGTGATCCCTGAGTGCTAAGCCTGAGCACTGCTGAATGTTCCATATATGTGTGTGTGTGTGTGTGTGTGTGTGTGTGTGTGTGTGTGTGTGTGCGCGTGTGTGTGTGTATTGTCCTCTGTAAATCATGATATTGATGACAGTTTGGTTCATACAGAACCTCCAAATCTTTGTCTTCTTCACAACTTTCAGGGGAGAATAGTCTCAACTTCCAGCACTAAATACAATTACATTCTTAGGTTTGTTTCCGAGTTGTTTTCCAAGTTCTTTTGCCTTCATTTTGTCATCATTTTTTACTATTTTTCCTTTTGTTCTTAGTATTGCCCAAAATTTTTTGCCAAATTACCACATCTTTGGGACCTTCTATCAAATAATACTCAGAGTAATACTTAGATCTGTGAGGAAACTTAAATTTTGCCAACACTCCTACAATATTATTCATCTCAGCAGTCAATGTAAGTGTACCGATACAATACTTATTTATGAAGATTAAGTGGCATATTTAAGAGTTTATGGGCCCGAGAGATGGCATGGAGGTAAGGCGTTTGCCTTTCATGCAAAAAGGTCATCAGTTCGAATCCCGGTGACCCAAAAACCACCACCAAAAAAAAAAAAAAGAGTTTATAGTTAAGAAAGGAATTTTCAGTTTCCTTTTGTCAGCTGCTGTGAGCAACTACATTTCAGCAGTCTCCATCCCACATTTTCTAATATTCCTGAAAATTCATGGGCTATTTCTGAGTTTGGGAAGTTAATAACTTTCCAATACCATAGACTCTGCCCCAGACCTAAGGCTCACTGGATTCCACTAAGAGATTACAGGCAAATAGACTAGGTTCCAATGGCTCTAAACTAGTCAGATAACCCTTCAAAATCTTTATATTCCCTGACATCCTTGTCAGTTGACAAGTAACACATGGACTCAGTTTTCCTATAAGTAGCCCACAAAAATGAGCCATACTTAACTTAGTTCTATGTTAATTTCCTCCCCAAGTGGTGGAGTTTTTTCTTACTTTTTATTAAGCTTTTCTAACTTTCCAACTGAGTCTGAGCAACTTTATTAATCTAGGAATAGTGGACATAAATACAGAGAACCTGAATCAGTGACCCTGAATTATGCCACAGCTGGCAGAAAACAAAACCTAAGTCTTAATTCTAATTCTATATTCTTTCAAACAAACTGAGCCCCGCTACCATTTGGTTGCAAAGTTCTCTGAGATTTTAAAAAGCTGCCAACAAAACAACAAAACATCTCATAAAGCATGTTTCATTAAATTCCACATTCATCTATCCAACTGCCTTCTTGGTGAAGAGATATCTTCTAATTTTGTTGGTGTAGCTCTTTGCAACTATGAAGGAAAAAAAAATCCTTTGATTAGTTTTTTAATATGGGCATCCCATAAAGAAGTAAATACCCAAAAGACATAGAATGCAAAAGTCCATATAAATTTTATTAAAGGAGCTGCCAGAGGACACTTCACAAAGAACAAGTGACTCCTCAAAAGTAGTAAGGACTCTGTGGAAATACAAATGAATGTTTGTTTGTTTATTGAAGAGGGAGAGGGTGAGATAAGGCATTGCTTAGGAGAATAAATGGGAGCTGCAGTAGCTTATGAAGATGTCTGTCCATATGTGGAACCAGGTGTGGTACAGAAAAAGAAGATTGGAGATGCTCCTGGGATATTCCAATTCTTTGGGGGAAGTTATATTAGGCAGATAAGATGTTTAGAACCTTAACTAATTAAATAAGCCCCAAATAATTCTTATGTTAAACAGGTCTACATTAGGGTCTATCCACTGGGCTTTGAACGGGGTTGACCCCTGTAAGATCATTGAAGTTCCATATGGTCGCTTAGCCTTGCCCAACTGATCCCATAGTAAAGCTAGGAGTAAGCCCTGAGCATTGCAAGCTGTGGCAAAATAATCATAATAATAATTAATAATAATAATAATAAATAAAATTGAATTATCTATATTGGGGTAGCATATGCCCTCTTCAGACTTTCTAACATACAAATTTATTGAGGTACAACTGAGTTACTAAACATATTTAAAGCATCCAAGGTGATAAATTTTTACTCCATATGTAACTGCTAAAAGCAAAATTCACAGAGTAAATTTAGAGTTCCAATTAACTTGATTAAAACATGCAAGAAGGAGCAGCATTCTACTTACCTAGCTAAAAAAATAAGCACGGAAAATGGTATTTGTAGTTAAAAAAAAAAGAGTGAGACAAGTTATTAGCTAGAAAGGAAGGATGTTTCAAAGACAACTTCCCTGAGAGGAAGGCTGGCAGGGGATTTTTATCATGCAGATTACCTCACTAATGCTGACCAAGAAATTCCTGATTGACTCATTTAAAATTCCTCTTATCTGATACTCTGGAAGTGCAGTTAGGTTAGGCAATAAGTCTTCCTGGGACCTGACAGATCAGCTCCATTTTGGTTTTCTTCTTTTAATTTTTTCAATAATTCATAAAATGAAACTAATACTACAATTAAGATAGATCATCCCTAATCTCCAGATATTGCTGTGTGGCCTATTTTATATACTCTAAATAGAATTTTTGATATTAACTTCCAAACATGTTTTCACTTTAGCTATCCCTACAGTGTCAAACTGCCATCTGCTCTTTGTAAAACCAATGGCTTGCTTCCTGTATGTGTTATATGTTAGCAAATTCCAGGCTTTGAACCCATCTGCTTCTTTTTATCTCTCTGACTACCCCACTAGTTCAAGACACTTAGTCTATACTGTGACTGCATAATCTGCTTACATCTCCCACCCTTACTCATCACAATTAATTCCTGTTATAGAAACTGTGTTAAAGGCAAGCAAGCAAACAAACAAAATTCCCACATAATTCAATCGAGTGAATCCTTCATTTGAAATCTTCCATTAATTTTCACTGCCTTTGGAACAACATTCTTGCATGTTTATGTTCATACTTTACCAGTATGGTAATCAAATACTATCAATTCTCTGAACCATTTTCCTCCCACTCACTTTACTGGCCCCCCTCACTGCTTTGAATTACCCCCATGCATCTCATCAAATTCCATTCTAATTCCATTCAAATTCCTAGCTTTCCTTTGGCTTCTAGAGCAAGAAAACACACCCAACGGTAGTTTCTTCACACTTATCATCATTGACTTTGCAGGTACGTGCCTGTAGTTTTCCATGGCTAGCATTATTATTCATATTTCAGCATATTGTCATCTCTTGGGATATATTCTCTCAGATCTGCTCTCCATCTTCTCAGAGCACATATCTGGAGACTTCATAAAATTGTTTTCCATACTTAAATGTTTTCCTTTTTTTTTTTTGTTTTTGTTTCTGAGCCACACACTTGGTGGCATTCAAGAGTTACTCCTTGCACTGGGCTCAAAAATCGCTCCTGGCAGGCTTGGGGACCATATGGGATGCTGGGAATCAAACCTGGGTCATCTGTGTGCAAGATAAAAGCCCTAGCCCTACCTGTAGTGCTATCACTCCAGCCTCTCCATTTTTGTTTATTAATAATTCTATATGCTCTATACCAGTGAAAGAGGGAACAGAGAACATGAGATCATATAGCTAATAGGTAGTGAAAGTGAACTTGTAGCTTGACATAAAGGTAACATGAAAGAGATAACTGTATACTGATTCAAACAATGAATTTCTTTATTCACTCTTATATTTAATGATTTTCATACCGATTTGGTTAAAAATTATATAATTTGTGATAAGAAGCTTTAGCCTCTCCCTTGGTTCTGAAAGCAATCTGTGGGATGGGACAAGAGAGTAAACAGTAGATACTTGGTTAAAAACCACAACTCAAAGGTTTCAATGACTTTAAACACATTCTTCCTAATAAGGAGTGGGGATTGATGTTCCCACAGAATTTTGGAAGTATTGACAGATGTGTCCAAATACTTCCAACTTTCAAAGTTCTCTTTCTGTCTGCAGAGTTGGTGTCACTACAGAAATCTGAAAAAGGAGGTAGTAGAGAGTGAGAAGAAAAACTTTCTTTGTTTTGTTTTAGGGGCCACATCTGGCTGCATTAAGGGATTACTCCTGGCTTGCACGGCAAATGCCCTATCTGTTCTCCAGCTCTGTGAAAACAAATTTTTATTTGAGTTTTGGGAATCTCCTTAAGTCTGATCTTGGAAACATTCCGAGCACCAATTTTTATCAATTATGAAAGACTATTTGGAAAGGACTGTGAGGTTACAATCAACAGGAAACAATGTCATAATTCATTAGAGTTATTACCATGAAAAGTGTTAATTTATGATCAGGGACTAAGCTTGTTCTATTTGATATATAGTAAAGACTAAGAAGACTATTTTATGCTATTTGGGAAGTTCTTTTTTATTTTATTTTTATTTATTTATTTATTTTATTTTTATTTATTTATTTTTTTTTTGGTTTTTGGGTCACACCCGGCAGTGCTCAGGGGTTACTCCTGGCTCCATGCTCAGAAATTGCTCCTGGCAGGCACGGGGGACCATATGGGGCACCGGGATTCGAAACGATGACCTTTTGCATGAAAAGCAAACGCCTTACCTCCATGCTATCTCCCGGGCCCCAAATCTATTTGGGAAGTTCTAATAGGTTAATAATATGAATAAACTTGCATACAATTGGAGGTATTTGTTTTTAAAAACTTTAATAAGATTTTATGGGGTTATAGATCTCCAAAAGATAGGCTTCTATCTTAACTACACAGAATTCATTCCATTCTGAATCAGAGTGGAAGCAATAGGTGCTATTCTTTGTCTTCTTATCTCTTGCTGTCCTGTTTATATATCACTTCAAAATTTGGTAGTTTGAAACAATAAAACATTCTTTTTTCTTCTAGATTCAGAGCTTCAAGGATTTTGGAAGGGTTCAACTAGTTAATTTCAACTCCGATTTTCTTCAAGTTTATAGTCAGAGAGTGGCTGAAACTGGGAGATGGTAGAATCAAGGGAGTTTGAAGGCCATCTCACTTTTTAATGTATTTTTAGATCTTCTCCATGTGTGTTAATTTATACTTCTGAGGAAGATGTATTACCTATTATGAATGCTTTGAAGTTGTTTAGGAACTTTTCTAATACGTCCTGCGAATCACCATGAAAAGACTAAAGAGATGGAAATTAGTCTCTACCTCCTATTGAGACTGTGACTAGTTTTATTTTTTCTTTTTGGAAGAATGTGTAGGATATGCTTATTATCTTTGGAAAAGAGGATCAGTCATAACTATAAATATTGATTGAGAACTTGTTAGATGCCAGGATACATGCTCCTTGAAATATAGCAAAGGGAACCAATGCCATGTGAGCTTAGAATTCACTGAGAACCATTGAAAAAAATTATAAACAAATAAAAAGAAACCTTTAGGGGGGCCGGGAGATAGCATGGAGGTAAGGCGTTTGCCTTTCATGCAAAAGGTCATCAGTTCGAATCCCGGTGCCCCATATGATCCCCGTGCCTGCCAGGAGCAATTTCTGAGCATGGAGCCAGGAGTAACCCCTGAGCACTGCTGGGTGTGACCCAAAAACCAAAAAAAAAAAAAAAAAAAGAAACCTTTAGAAGAGTTTTATTCTATTAATTTTGAATAAAAAAGCAACTAGGTTGGAGGGTTTCAAATGAAGGTGTTCAGATAAGACTTTCCTAATTAGAGAAGTTAGTGATTAGAATGAACAATTTCATGAAGATTTGAGAGTGGAAAAAATTAGATTGAGGGGAGACAAAATACATAGTAAATGAATGAGGTCGAAATGTTTGAGAAACAACAAAAGATCTTACTGCAGGTGCCTAGGGTGAGATCTGGGAAAGGGACCCAAGAACAGGTCCTGGAAAATCCAGTCTCAGAATGAGTTTTGTTTTTGTCTTTCTCTTAAGTTCCATGAGGAGAAGTATTATCTCTTCTTATTCAATGCCAGTTTCCAGTATTCTTTTTTTTTACCATTTTTATTTATTTTTAATTTTTTAAAAAAGAATATATTTATTTAAGCACCATGATTACAAACATTGTGTAGTTAGGTTTCAGTCAAAAAAGAACATCCTCTTTCACCAGTGGAGCATTTCCACCACCAATAGCCACATCTCCATCCTCCCCCATCCCCTGTCTATATTTGAGACAGGCATTCTACTTTTCTCACTTATTAATATTATCATGATAGTTAGTGTAGTTATTTCTCTAACTGCAGTCACCACTCTTTGTGGTGAGCTTCATATCATGAGCTGGTCCTTCCAGCCCTCATCTCTATTGTTTCTGAGTATTATTACAATAATGTCTTAATGTTTCCTAACACATAATGGCACTGTGATCTGCTAAATCAGGAATAAATGAACTAACAACTGGACAGATTCCTAGGCAAGCTTTGTATAGTGAGGCTATTTTTCAAGGTGAGCGTGGTTCTTATCTCAGTTTACTTATTATTTATTTATTCATTAATTAATTTATATATTTTTGTTTTGGGTTCATACTTGGTACTCTTCAGAACTTAGTCCTGGTTTTGTGTTTAGATATCACTCCTGGTGGTCCTTGGAGGGCCATATTCAGTGTCCAGGATTACACTTATGTCAGCCACATACAAGTGCTTTAGACCCTATAGTATTTCTCCATTCCCTCACTTTAAATCTTTAGATCTGTAGCCTTCCAGATCTCATTTTAAATCTTTAGCCTCAGAGTCCATGGACTACTCAAGTACAACTACACCACCTAAATGAAGACACAAAATAGAGAGCTAATTATAATGTGTCTTGCTGTGCTCTTGAATAATTAAAAGTTTATTGTGATGTTACAATTTGAATTTATTATACTTTGCTTGGGAACAAAATTAAACATAATGAGGGCTGTTAGTCTCTTTTTGGCTCTGCTTGTATTCCATACCTTATATCATTTTTGCCACTTTGATTAATAGATTTAATTTAATTTGACTGGAGATTGTAGGAATTGGTAGGGGGGTTGAATCTGTTAAAATTCATTTAATTAGAATAATAATACTAAATCTGCATATGTTAACAAGGTGAACTATTAATTAGTTTTTGTAGATGGTTTCTGAAAGGGTAACAGTGGCTTTGGAATATCCTTGGTGATTCTAGGGGGCATATTAAGTTAACAAACAGAGCATGATATACCTTCAGGAAAAAGAGTCTAGTGTCTTTTGGTATAAAGAATTGAATTGTGCATGGACATATCCCCAGGTAGTGTGGGACAACTTTTATTTACTCCTCAATACCCACTCCTTTCCTCCTCCCTTTTTTTTTTTTTTCTTTGCTTGGTGCTCTCCTGGAAGGACCTAAAGAGTTCCTCAACATTCTGTCTTTTGGCTGGATTTGGCCAGGTTGAGGTCTCAGTAGTAGGAGATTAGAGCACTTATTCCTTGGCTTTCCCAAAGGGAATTACCAGCTGTCTCTTAGAAGTTTGCTGTATCCTAAGGGACAGATAACTGCTCATCAAGAACAATTTTTCTATTCAACACTCTCCCATTAGGCTTTGTCAACATTTCTTGACCTTTGTTTTTCAGTTCTAGAGAAATTTTGCCTCTTAAAGTGGAAGAGATTCCTAGTGCTACCACTATGCATCTCCCACATCTTACGTATTCAGATATAGTTCCTTTAAATATGGACATAAAAACAGTTTTGAGCATGCTTTTTCTACCAGGACTCTGACTTAAAACTCCTTTTAAATGTATTTTATAATTCTGTTGATGTTTCATAAATTTGACTGCATCATTAAAGTTATGTTTTGAAATGGGGTTATATTTGAAGTTATGGTTTTTAATATATAGGTTTTTCTAGGCCAATATTTGTTTTAATAATATCAAGAATTTGGAAGGTTAAAGGTACTTTAGTAGAAGAAGTTAGTATATGATTACAAGTAAATCACTTTTATAATTATTAAAAAATTCCCAAATATGTTAAATAAATGTTTTATTTAAATGAACAAATTTGCCTTTGTGTTTCACATCTAGCCTGAGAGTCCTTATCAATAAATCTCCATTGCTTGACTCCTAATTTTTAAACCTACATACCTTTTCATACCCCTATGGAGTTCAGCAAGTTCTGTGTACCTAGTTTGAAGTATAATTGAATGTATGTGTCCACCAAAGACCCAGTGTCTCCTTAAAACTTTGCTGACAGGTTTTCTGAGAATAAAAATATGATTAGTTACATAAGATATTTGAACCACAGAGAGATATTGACAGTAGTTGATGAGTAAGGGTTTTAGAAAATATGTTTTTAAAAAATTATACTTCCTCCCCTAACTTTTATTTTCTGTCTGGAAATTGGATGTAATGACTAGAGTTCCTGGATATTTTAAACATATTTGCCTTAAGAATGGGGGCTGGCCTTAAAGTAGAAAAAGTAAGAAAAGGAATATTTCAAGAAGATTAATGATTTCACAGACATACATCAGCTCAAAATTTCTAAATGATTTCTAGATGAAACCACCATGGCTACTATTTGTACCACCTTTGGGGAGATAATCTCATTTTAATCCTGAGAACAGTTTATGAAATGAAGGATTAAGACATCTTCAATCCTAGAATGGGATTAGAATACAAATACATCCTTTGTCTTATTTTTTTTAATTTCCTAGATTAAAAATATCCATCTCTTCACATAACTCTTATAATTAGATCTTTTTCCAAATTTTTATTATATTAAATAATTCATCCCAGTGTTTCTTCTATATGCGTTGTGACTTTTTAACAATTTTATTAAAAGAAACACACTATATCTTATCCTTGAGTTCATATATTTACCAGGTAAATAAAATAGATAAGATAACAGATAAGTGAAAGTAACCTGGACATAAAGACTTTTTGCAAAGCGATAGCATGTGGGAAGGTGATAACAAAATTTAATTTTGACTAAAAAGTACAATGGGAAAAGGACTAATAACTACTCTTTGTCTGCATTTGAGGGAGATATAGCAAGGTTTTAGGGACCAAGAGACAATATCTGAGAGTTCTGTCTTGTATTTTGTCTTGTTTTATTTATTGCTTATTTTTAAGGAATTGTTTCACATGAGTTTTACTAATAGCTGAAGATTCTTTAATAAAATATTTAAGCACCATGATTACAAGTATGATTGTAGTTGGTGTTTAGTCATAAACAGAACTGTCTTGTTTTAGACTAAACTGACAAGTACTCCAAATCAAAAGGACTGACCACAGCAACCCCAAACAAGTTAGTGATTTGTTATGGACAATCAGTTATTAGTAACAGTATAAGGAACAGTGACAATAACTCATTTCACAACTGTTCCTGTAATATGTCACACACCTGCTCCCATGTGCAGGGACTTCCAAATTCTCATTACAAAAATTCTCTACCCCAAGCAAAGGAATCCCTAGGAAAATGTTCCTATGGTTTGACAGCTGTGCTTTAAAAATCCTCGCCCTTCTTGTTTTATTTGCTGGATCATATATTAGAAACATTATATCATAACTTGACCTTGAGCCAAGGCTCAGATCTAGAGAGACTGAAGTTAATGTGAGAACAGAGTTTCAGCTTTGTAGAGCTGTGTCTGCTGTACTAGGTACCTTTCTACAATAGTAAAAGGGTTGGCATTATTCATATGTGGTTTGTTCTATTGTATTATTTTCCTGAGAGAATGAGTCTTTGAACATTAAGGAGTTTTTCACACTTTGATAGTTCTACATGGGCTTATTTATAACCTATCATCAACATATTTTACATGAGGTCTAGAGCTTTACAATACTCTAGATCTTTACAGAGCTATTATCTTCTTATCTGGGAACTTGAGACATGCTTTAATTTATGTAAATCTCTTTTGCTATATGGCATTAAAATTAATGTGCAATTGGTCAGATTTTCGTTTCTTGCAGAAGTAATTTGACTACACCTATACCTTTAGGTGGTACCAAATAATCAATAGATTGGGATATATCTAATACATACTTTTGGGGGTGAGTTGGGCCACATCCAGTGATGCTCAGGGATTACTCCCGGCTATGCACTCAGAAATTGCTCCTGACTTGGGAGACCATATGGGACACCAGGGGATCAAACCACATCCGTCCTAGGCTAGCATGGGCAAGGCAGATGCCTTACTGTCTTATCATCGCTCTGGCCTAGATTGGGCTATTTTTAACAATAACACATATGGTTATAGTATAAATGACATTGAGTTAAAACTTAATATAAGTATGTTCTTAGGCCTATTATGTGATCATGCAGCTTATTCCTTTTTAATGAAGCAAATTATATTTTTAATTGAAAAAAGAACTTGTTTAGAAATATGTGAAAGTATAGAAAAAGGAGAAATATGTTTCAAGAGTGGAAATAAGCAAGCACAAAATATAGACAAGCAAGCAAAATACATGTTCATGGGAGAACATGGGCTTGAAGAACAAGCCTCAATCCAGCTTTGATACAAGCAACTTTTCTCAAGGGAAATTTTCACCAGTTATCTTATTATTCTCTTCCCTGTCCCCAGACTGGGTTCATAACCTCATTCTCTGCTCCTATAGTACTCTGGACTTTATCTCCATCAGACACTTGGAACAAATTCAAAGCATCCCCCCCCCCACATAAGAAGGTAGGAGGATATAAGGTACTCCCCTTCTCTCAAGTAAAGAACTTTCCTCATTGCTTCCAGTTTAAAACATTTCATGTTAATTAAATCTCATTTGGATAACAGTTACTTTGGTATTTAACCCTAACAGCTTCTGAATTCTATTTCTTCTATCTGGGTTCTTACAGATTTGACATGACTAAAGTATCAGCCTCAATATAGGGAAGTTTGTCCAATTTATGACTATTTCCTGTGCACTGTGACTCCTAACCAACTGTAATACAGGAAAATGACTCTTGTTCTTTTGTTCCTTAAACATTTTATTCTGCTGTCTTCTGAGATACTCCTGGTCCTGTCTAATCTTTGGTTATGACTCTTACTGCTGAAATCTATGGAGCTCCTTCAGAACTCTCATTTGATATTATTATATTCAGAACAGAAAATTAGAAGTATATGAAAATGAAAATCAATTGATGTACACCAGAGATCAATGTACTCTTGCATGCTCATTTAATGTGTGCAACACTGCTGAAATTCACAATCTAGGGAGTAAGCAACTAATACAGGAAGGAAGGGACAATGTGTATTTTATTTTCTAGGTACCCATAAAGAAGAAACCAATTAACATATATATGAAATGTTCAGCTATAAAGCCAAAAGAATAAAACACTCATATCTTTTGACTTTTAATTAACAAGTCATAGGAACAGATTATGTTTATCTGTATAAGGGGAGTGTCAATTGGAGCATACCTGAATCAAAACCATTTTTCTTTTTTGCTGATAGTGTTTAGGGCATCCAAGGTCATCTGTCAGAGTTTGGAGGCCTTCAGGAATAGCAAAGGTACCATGTGATGCCAGGAATCAAACAAGGATTGATTTCATGCAAGGGATACACTTGCTAAACCTGGAAAATCAGGTATTTAAATAATTGCAAGAATGTTTGGTCATCTATATTTATTATTTGTCACCTAGTTGATTGCAATAAACTTGGTAACTGCATTTAATGTGTTTAAATATTTGAATGCATTAATAAATTAAAATGCACATTAGATGAACAACATACCTATATGGTAAGAACTGGTAATTATATTGATTGTTGTGCTATAATAGTATAGAACCTTAAAAATCTAAGAAACTAAGCCCAATTTTCTCCATGCTTAATAAAAGATAGCTTTTGCAAAGTCAATTCACCATATTAAACTAAACATACATATTACTAGGTCTATGTTTTCTTGAATCAGGGATAAATAACATTTCACACAATTTATAGTGAATGAATGCATCCTAAAATTCTCTACTCCAGAATTTTGCTCAGAGATTTTTTTATTTTTTTTTATTTTAACACCTTGATTACATACATAGTTGTGTTTGGGTTTCAGTCATGTATAGAACACCACCCATCACCAGTGCAACGTTCCCATCACCATTGTCCCAAATCTCCTTCCTCCCCAGCCACCCCCCGCCTGTACTCTGGACAGGCTCTCCATTTCCCTCATAGGTTCTCATTTTTAGGACAGTTCAAAATGCAGTTATTACTCTAACTAAGCTCACCACTTTTTGTGGTGAGCTTCCTGGGGTGAGCTGGAACTTCCAGCTCCTTTCTCTTTTGTGTCTGCAAATTATTATTATTGCAGGAATGTCTTTCATTCTC
>PVKC010011163.1:0-24978 GCA_004027635.1 Crocidura indochinensis
ATTTTATCCACTATTACTCTGCTATGTATACCTTTTCCACCTTCTTTACCCCCCACTCAAAAGCTTCCCAAGTTGTCTAATATGTCTCACCTCTAGTCAATTTGTCTTCTGAAATGTCTATACCTCCCACTATCCTTCAGCATCTATAAATCCTCCCTTTTCATTACTACCCTAAAACATTTGTTCAGAGAAGTGTTTACTTTCCTTATTTTTATTTCCCACTTCCAATCTTGCCACCATCACTAATCCTTAGAAGCTTCACACCTCTTGTGACATCACCATTAACAGCATCAGCTACTCTGAATCTCTCTTCTAGAATCTATGCCCCCATTTGGTTTGCTCTTTTTATCATATTATTTAACATAATGCCTATCTTATTATTAAATATAGTCTTCTGAGTCCACCAGGAGTAAATCCAGAACACAGAGCCAGGATGTAAGCCCTGAGAGCCACCAATTGTGGTTCAAAGACAAACAAAAATGATTAAATATCATTGTGTGTCTGCATTACTTTTCTAGGCAGATTGTAATATCTTTGAAGAATCATGTCATATTTTTCTTATCATGTTGCAGATTTAAATTCATTCCTCAATGATTTGTCATTGATTTTTTTCCCTAAAACTTTCTGCTCCAAAATGGCAGTAGATCTAACAGCAAAAATAACATTTAACTGCGAGCCATATTTCTTGTGATAATTCTAAATTGATATTAACATTATGTTCTACAAAATGTGAAGGGGGTAACTTCAAAAAACTAAATATTGGCATGCTTTTGACTCCATATTTTAAATAACCTTAAGAAAGACATAAATATATGAATCATTCAGGATTTGGGGGGGAAATGCTTTATATAGAAGATAATTGTTGCCTTATGTGTCTTATGTGTCTGAGCACTTTCTAAAATTATTCATCTCTATGAGACTATACTTATATTGGGCCCAAGAAAGTCTATGTTGTGTGTAATTTGGTATTCTCTGCTCATTATCGGGCTCTTTCCGCAGGGATGGTGCTATTCTGTTGAGGAAATAAATTTAGAGCTCTGATTTGTTGATGCATGGGAGATACAGTAAAGAAAACGCTTTTAAGTTGGATGAACTTAACTAGATAGACTCTTGGGCACCAAAGGGAGAAAAACGTTAATTCCTACCCAAAGCTTCATTAAACGGACATTGTAAAAAAAAGGCTAATAAAAGTATGGTGACCCCATTAGTTTGGGGGGGATGCTATGCTGTAATGCTCAGACAGAGCCGTTGGTCCTGCTTTATCAGTAAAGCATCTTAGATGCCCGCTTAAATGGGACTTCTTCTTTCTGCTTTAACTGATGCTTTGGGGATTTTAGAACATTAGCCAATCGATGGCTGACTAGCTTTATGGGATTTCTGCATCACCGAAGTCACAAACCCAAGTTTCCTCCTCTGAATGTGTGGAAGGTCCCTTATAAATTAAAGTTTCTACTACTTCTGTATCTAGACTGGAAGATTTCAGTCTTCGGGTATTAACAGTTGAAAATCCTTGTCCTAATGATTCCTTTGCCAAGGAACAGAATAATGTCTGAAGAGTGTTATGTCACCTCAGAAAATTTTCTTTAAAATTCATTTGAGCTTTCTTCCACTCCGATATTTTTTAGTTGATGTATTTTTATATAGGGAGATGCCTTGTACAATGACATGGTAAATATTTGTGCATCTTTCACTAGCCGGAGATTAAGGATTTCATCTGGCTTACCACCACGATGCTGTCTACCTCCATGTTTCTAAACAACATGCCAAAAGGGTTTCAGACTTCAGCAGAGTATGTACAGGTTCTTGTAATTTGTTGATCCTCAGTAACAAAATGTTTGTGTCAGAATATTTTGGCAAATAATTATACCAAGAAACCTCTTCATATGGCAGCCTAAATTTATTTACTTTTATGAAAATGACTTCCTACTTGTCTTATATCACATACACCTATACCTATCTAACTTTGCTTATATTTTTTTTTCTTGGGGGGAGCACACCCAATGGTGTTTAGGGGTTACTCCTGGCTCTGCACTCAGGGCTCATTCCTGGCAGTGCTCAGAGGACTATATGGGATGCCAAGGATCAAACACAGGTTAGTCACATGCAGGGTAGCCACATGCAAGGCAAATGCCCTACCTACTGTGCTACAGTTGCTCCAGCCCCAACTATTTGACTGTTTTTTTTTTTTTTTTTGGTTTTTGGGCCACACCCAGTGACGCTCAGGGGTTACTCCTGGCTATGAGCTCAGAAGTCGCTCCTGGCAGACACGGGGGACCATATGGGAACTGGGGGATCAAACCGTGGTCCGTCCTAGGCTAGCGCAGGCAAGGCAGCAGGCACCTTACCTCCTGCACCACCTCCCGGCTCCCTATTTGACTTTCTTGATAAGTAATTTATATATTCAAAAATGTATTTATATATTCAAAAATTTATTTAAAACCCTAAGCAGATAACTACTACTATTTACTTATCACTTTTGGGTAATATAGTGCCACTTTCAAGCTATATCATATACTTAAAGAACATTTTAATGTCATAAAATGTAACAAATCTGACATATGAGATCTGACATATAATGGCACAAAATCAGGCATATAAGATTCTCCTTTTCAACGTTCACTAAAATCAGTACTGCTATTATTTCTATGGTATATCTTCATGTGTAAAATCCTAAGGTTTATCTGCCTATTAATAATACAGTTTTATTTTATTTTATTATTTGGATTTTGGGCCACACCCAGTGATGCTCAGGGGCTAATCCCAGTTATGTGCTCAGAAATCGCTCCTGGCTTGGGGGACCATATGGGACATTGGAGGATCAAACCTTGGTCCATCCTAGGCTGGTGCACACAAAGCAGATGTCTTACAACTTGTGCCACCACTCTGATCCCTACACTTCTACTTTTTCATTAATTTTATTTGAAATTGATTACTTTTCGGTCTGGGAGCCACACCTGACTGTGCTCAGAAAAAATGACTAACTCTGCACTTTGGGATCACTACTGACAGGGGACCATCTGGTATGCCAGGGATTGAAACCAGGCTATCCATGAATAAAGTTAGTGTTCTACAGCTATATTAGCATTCTGGCCACTATTTCATGTGAAGAACCATGATTTACAATGATTTTATTAAGGTATCATGTATACAATATTTAAATACCACATTCTCCACCAGTGTCCAGCTCCCTTCACCATTGTCACAGGGTTCCCTCCCAACTCAGCCTCACATCCCCATCCTTAATAATCTAGTTCTGTAAACTAGTTAAATATCAAAATATAAAATATATATGTAGTGGGCATGCTACACAATTTAACAAAGATATTGTACAAAGGTAACAGAGGAATAACTTTTTTTTCCGTAATGGTTTGGTTTGGTTTTCATGACAAGGATTAAACCCAGGGCCTCATATCTGCAAAGCAGTTCTAGGAATAGCTTTCATAAAAAAAAAAAGATACCTTTATTGTGGTTAAAAAGAAAATAGGAGGCTTCCCTGCAGTGTATGGGAAATCAAAAGAAATAAAATGAATGACATTGAATCAAACACTGGTCATGGTAAGCATCTTCAAATATTTGGAAGAAAATCATGTGAAACAAAGTCAATTAGATTTACTCTGTTAACGCCACAGGACAGCAAAAGAACAATGAGAAGGAGTTTCAAGAGGAAGTTACATTTTTTGTGTGTCTCTATGTGGGGAACATGAAATAATTAGAACTCTCTAAAAACAGATTGGGTTGGAATGCTAAGAAGAAACTTGCAGTTTCCAGAAGTGTTTAAAGAGGCAGGATGACCTTTGTCCAGAATAGCTTAAGTGGATTCATTGCTTTTGTGCCGAGATTTGCTTCTGTGACCTCATAAATCTACTCTAAGACTAAGATCCAGTGACATCTCATATTTGCTTGATGAGAAGTTATAATCTCTTCCCAATCAGCTTGTTTATTGTTCAGATTCTTTCATGGTTAAAAAAGAACTTGAGTCTTATTTTTATCTGCCCTCTGTATTTCTTCAAATAGGAAAAAAAAATAAATCTGAGAAAAATGTTTCAGGATTTTCTGTGATATGATTACCAGAGGCAGTGTTACAGTGTAATTAAAATTCTATTTGCATTCCTAAAAATATAGATAAGCGTTGCAGTGCCTGATGATTCTGAAACATTAGATTTGGATAACTATTCACTCGAGGCTGGTAATAATAGGAGTTTTGTGAACCCAGGATTTTGAGACTAATTCTCCCTAGTAAGTGTGATACTTACTTGAACTGTGAGGTTCTAGAACAAGTTTGCAAGGAGGAAAAATGACTCTGAGGAGCTTATGGCAAAGACTTGGTTCTTTACTGTGTTAATGCTTATTCTAACAAAGCAATCTGGATCGTATTTTAAAATAAACATTACAAATGTGTGTTCCAAAACCAAGCAGCAGCTCACTTCCATATCAATTGAGCAAAACAGAGACCCATAAAAACTAAAATAAAAAACAACAACCTATTGCAGCCTTAGGAGAGTCACAAAGAATAATAT
The DNA here is from genome assembly GCA_004027635.1 of Crocidura indochinensis. NCBI lineage: Eukaryota > Metazoa > Chordata > Mammalia > Eulipotyphla > Soricidae > Crocidura > Crocidura indochinensis. The sequence goes on from PVKC010011163.1 coordinate 4,518, forward strand.
CTCACATTATCAGAAAGGGCAGTACAAAATTACTTGTGCAAAGAACAAGTAAAGACTTCTTGCTTTTTCCTCTTTGACTTCCTTGCTACCAATTTAAGATCAAGATCTTAGAAGGAATTACATTCCATCTTAGGTAGAACTGACAGAAACACATTTTCAATTACCAGCAGGTGACAATAGAATAACAATGTCAGTGCTTTTAAAACAAGGTTATTTCATGCTTTACAAAGGTGACTATTTATATATGACTGAACAAAATTTCTAACAAATAATATTACTCTTTTCAAAAATATATATAAATACTCTAACATTGGATATTAATAACATTAATTTACACTTTCTGGTTTCTTAGCACTCAAAGAAAGAAAAATAATGCTCCAACAGAAATTCACTAATTTTTAAAAATTATTTATTAAGTACATCCAAGAGGACTATAACATAAATGTGGTTCTTATTCATTTCCACTTACGGAAAACAAAATATATAACTCCATTTTATTGGAGTTGGATTTAACATGGTTATACTTATTAGGACACATTTAAACAGATGATTATAAATGAATATTAATAAAATGATGAGTGACATTAATAGAAGTAAATGATTGAGGTCACGTGAGTCACCTTATCTTTAAATTACATCATTTCATTTCTTAATTCTTTCCTGTTTTCTAAGAGCTACCAATAACACATATTTTAGTAATATCTTTATTTAAACACCTTGATTACAAATATGATTGTAGTTGGGTTTCAGTCATGTAAAGAACACCCCCCTTTACCAGTGCAACATTCCCACCACCAATGTCCTAAATCTCCCTCCTCACCACCCACCCCCGCCTGTATTCTAGACAGGCTTTCTACTTTCCTCATTCATTCACATTGTTATGATAGTTCTCAATGTAGTTATTTCTCTAAGTACACTCATCACTCTTTGTGGTGAGCTTCATCTCCTCTCTTTTGTTTTGGGGAATTATTGTAAAAATGCAATAACAGATATTTCAATTATACAAACATTAAGCTCAGTGTTTCTGGTTTTCCAATTAATCATGTTTGGATCATATTGATCTTAATTCAGTCTATCTTTGTAAACTTATATTTCTAGTCAAGATTTTTGACATGTTAAAAGTGGCTTAATCTAAAATGGATTTCATAGGTATCAAATTATCCTTTCAAAAGGCAGGTAGGAAAAAAAAAAACCCAAAACACTCTATGTTCTTTTTTAAAATACTTTTTCAGCAGCTCCCAATTGTTTGGAGCATTTTAAGACATAAGTTAATGTTCATGTTGTTAACTTAGATTATCTCCCATTGAAGGTGAAGGTTTTAACTATGCCACATTATCTCACCACCTTTTTCCTCCATTGATTCCATTAACCTTAGTTTTTCAAAGCAATCTAATTTTGGATAAATTGCTTTCCGGTGTTTTGGCTGCTAGCTTTTGACAAATGTGTTTTAAGTTTCACTCAAAGGCTAATTTTTCTTATTTTCACCACTGAACACTTTAAAATTATGCTTGCAAGATGTCTTTTAGTTCTTAAGTTGTGGTTAAGGAAATTGTAATTTTATAAAGGTAAAAATTTTTGAAAACTTGATTCTAAACTAAATATCATTGATTAGTAATCTAAATAGTTAAGAATTTGTTAGGAAAACTTGTTATGAGTTGTTCTCTAGTCAGTTCTGCAATAAAAATACTATCACATCTAATTGCATTTTGTCTATTGGTTAAGCCTAATTACTTTTTCTAGACTTGCATTGACTATTCAGGGGATTTATTAATTCATGCAAATTTTAAGACTATTTGATTTTGTCTTTAAAATACGTTATGCCTATTTTAACAGGTACCACACTGAACCTGCATCACTCTTTGCAAAATGTTGTCACTTTGTAAATATTAATCCTTCCAATTCATAAATAGGAGTGTTTCCATCTCCTCAAATTCTATTCATTTCTTTTTTGTGTTTGTTTGTTTTGTTGCTGTTGTTTTTGGTCACATCCGATAGTGCTCAGGGGTCATTCCTGGCACACTGTCCTGGATCCGTGTTGTGCAAGGCAAATACCCTACCACTGTGCTATCTCTCCAACCCCCTCTTTATTTCTTTCAGTAATGATTTATGGTTTTCTTAGTGTGAATCTTTTACCTCTCTTGTTGAGTTGTTCCCAGGTACTCTATTTTCTGAAACCCAATTGTGAATGGTATTGATTTTTTAATTTCTCTCTTGTTATCTTATTTGCATATAGAAAAGCTATAGATTTCTATACTTTGATTTTGTAGTCTACCACTTTGTTATAAGGTTGTTTGGTTCTTAGGATCATTTTTGTGGAGTCTTTGAGATATTATTTGAATCTTTTGCATAAAGAGACTTTAACTTCCTCCTGTCTTATGTGGATGCCCTTAAATATCTCATTCTTGTCTAATCATTGTGGAAATAACTTCCAATACCAGATTGAATAGTAGTGGAGAGAGTAGACAACCTTGTAGAGAAAAGACTTTTTGTTTTTCACCATTGAATATGGTATTTGCTGTTAACTTATGATAAATCACTTTACCTGTGCTAAGGAAACTTTCTTCCACTCCATTTTATTGAGTTTTTTTTTTATCACAAATATGTTTTGGATTTTTTCACCAGTTTAAAACTATACTACAATGTACTAGTATCATGTCAGTATGGTACTGAAATATGATAGACTATTAGAACAATGAAACAGAATTAAGAATCCAGATATATATCACCAGGAATATGGTTAGTTAATTTTTGCTTGTTTGTTTTGCGGCCATACCCAGTGGTGCTCAGGCATTACCCCTGGATCTCAGGCTCTGTGCTCAGAAATCTTCCTGGCAGGCTCTGGGACCATATTGGATGCTGGGTATCAAACCTGGGTCAGCCACCTCCGAAGCCCTACCTGCTGTGCTAGATAAAAAATGAGGTTAAAGATGAACAGAAGCCTGCTCAAAGTAAGTAAACAGATAGCCAAAAAGTATACGAAAATGCTCTGCCTCCCTTATCATTAGGAAAATGCAAATGAGATCAATAGAATTCCTGTCTTGAATACAGACAGGAGATCGGGGAGGAGGGAGATGGGAGCATTGGTGGTGGGAAGATTGAACTGGTGAAGGGGGTTGTTCTTTTTTTTTGGGGGGGGTCACACCCGGCAGTTCTCAGGGGTTACTCCTGGCTCTACGCTCAGAAAGCGCACCTGGCAGGCTCGTGGGACCATATGGGATGCTGGAATTCAAACTACCATCCTTCTGCATGCAAGGCAAACGCACTACCTCATGCTATCTCTCTAGCAACTACAAATATGTTTGTAATAGTGGTGCTTAAATAAAAATATTATTTAGGGGCCCAGGAGATAGCATGGAGGTAAGGCGTTTGCCTTTCATGCAAAAAGGTCATCGGTTCGAATCCTGGTGCCCCATATGGTCCCCCGTGCCTGCCAGGAGCGATTTCTGAGCATGGAGCATGCTGTGACCCAAAAACAAAACAAAACAAAAACAAACAGAAAAATATTATTTAACAAAAAGAACAATGGGATATTATCTCTAGCTGTAGATAAGAAAGGCACAATTTACAAAGAATAAAAACAAGTTTTTGACATGGATATAGGGAACAGGGACCTCCATTCAATGTTGTTGGGGATATTAACTGATCCTATCCTTTGGAAAACAATAGAGGCTCTTCTCAAATACCTAAAATAGAGACCTAGCAATTTTATTTTGGGGCATCTACCCAAGGGCTCAAAAGCTCAAATTATAAAAGGTGTCTGCAACCTATATTTATTGCAGCATATTCACAATACCCCAAATCTGGAGACCACCTAAGTGTCCAAGATCAGATAGCAGAACAAATAAATTGTGATGCATATACACAATGGAATACTATTCCACTGTAAAGAAAAAATATCACGTGAATAAAGTATCACAGAAGTGAGGTTAGTTAGAGGGAGAGAAACAGACACAAAATGAGCTCTCTCATGTGGAATATGCAGAAACAGAGTAGGGAATAACAAATGTCCAAAGACAACAGAAACTGATAACTTTCTTCAGTAGGAAGCTTACCATAAAGAAAAGGGATAAATAAGAGATTCTGGGACAATACGGGAGAAAAACAGAAACCTGGGTGAAGTGTATAATATCCTACTAGTAACAATTTATGAATTGTGGTGCCTTTCTTGCATTTTGTGGGGGCTAGCTAATACCCAGCAATACTCAAAGGTTACTCCAGGCTCTGCATTTATGAATTACTCCTGTCAGTGTTCTGGGACCTTATGGGATGCTGCATTGAACTCAGGATGGTCACAAGCAAGGCATATACCTTACCTGCTGTACTATCTTTTGATGATGTTGTTTTGTTTGTTTTTTTTGGGCTACACCTGGTTCTATGTTCAGAAATTGCTCTTGGCAGGATCCAGGGTCCATACAGAATGCTGGGAAACGAACCCAAGTCCATCCTGGGTCAGCCACGTGCAAGGTGAATGCCCTGCTACACAGATTCTTTATTCCAGAAGTTATCAGACACATAGGTATGTATGTGTGCTCATACAAACACATAAAGCACATAAAACATTAAAATGTGTGTATACAGTTACCCAATGGGAGAAGTTGCATTCATCTTTTCTTTTTCTTTCTTTTTAAATTATTTTTATTTCCTTCTTTCTTCCTTCATTTCGCCCTTCCTTCCCTTCTTCCTTTCTTTCTCCCTTCTCTCTTCCATTCTTTCACCTTCTCTTCATTCCTTCATTCTTCCTCCTTTCCCTCATTTCTCCCTACCTTCTTTCCCTCCCTCCTTCCTTCCTCCCTCTCGTCCTCCCTCCCTTTCTTCCTTCCTTTTATCATGTTTCCTCCCTCCTTCCCTCTCTTACTCCCACCCTCCCTTTTTCTTCCTTCCTTCCTCTCTTTCTTCCTTCCTCTCTTCCTTCCTTTCTTCTTTCCTGCCTCCCTTACACTCTCCCTCTTTTTCCCTTCTCTCTTTCTTCTTCCCTCCCTTTCTCCCTCCCTCCCTTCCTTTCTTCTTTCCTTCCTTCCTTCTTTCCTCCCTCCCATTTTTCTTTCCTGCCTCCTTTTCTCCCTCTCTTTCTCCTTCCCTCTCTTTTTCCTTCCCTTTCTCCCTTCCTGCCTCCTTTCTTCCCTCCCTCTTTCCTCTCTCCCTCCCTTCTCCCTTTTCCCTTCCTTCCTTCCTTCCTTCCTTCCTTCCTTCCTTCCTCACTTACTTTCTCTTTACTCTTTCGTGGTTATTTTGTTTTTTTGATCCACAACTGGTGATGCTCAGGGGTTACTCCTGGCTATGCGCTCAGAAATCTCTCCAGGCTTGGGGGACCATATGGGACACCCAGGGAACTGTGTTCTGTCCTAGATCAGCCACATGCAAGGCAAAAGCCCTACAGCTGCACCACCACTCTGGCCTCCTCTATTACTTGTATTTTCTCTTTTGGAGACCTACATCTGGTGGTGCTCAAATTTTACTTCTGACTCTGTTCTTAGGGATCATTCTTGGATGTGCTCTTGAGACTGTATTGTCAGGGATTGAATTCTGCTTGTCTCATGCAAGGCAAGATCCCTACTTGCTATACTATCTCTCTGGATCTTCCTTCTTTTAATTAAAAAAAAAACCAACTATGTAAGCTTCTACTATGTAAGGCTCTCATGGAACAAGCTGCTAATTGTATTAGACACTAGTGGAATGGATAAAAATAAAGAAACATAAGACTTGCCAACTAGTTAGTTAAGGGAAATGAACCTGTCTCTTCCAAGTAAACCAATTTGTTAAAGATGAAATGTGAGCATAACATTAACCATGACTCATTCTGAATGTCTGCTATTGTATTCTCTTTACACTGAGACATTACATAGTTATCTTATTGGCAAAGCCCACAATAATAATTATATTACTATTCATATCTTTCTGATGATAGAAGCTTCTGGCTGGTCAAGTAGTTTGCCAAGGATACACAGCCAGTGCTCAACTACAATTCAAAGTCTAGGTCCAGCTCCAAGTTTCTATACATTTATTCAAACTACATTTCAAAGAAATCTAAATGTACTGTTTCAAAGATAGGAAAGATCATTTTCAGAGACAACTTGATAGAGAAGCTGTTTTTTGTATTGAGAAATGAAGGTCAAGCTGAATGCTGCTTAGGTAGGAGAATCAATTTCAGATCATTTGAAAATATATAAACCAAAGCATGAATCCGAGAGTACAGAGATTCTGTCCAATTTATATAGAATATTTGACTAGAAACCTAAGTGGAGCAACAAAAAGGCAATGGGTATTTTTGCATACATAACACACTTAATTTGGGGGAATTTAATAAATTGAAGGTAAGATAAAAGTAATAATAATTAATAAAATTTATCCATACATAACTGAAATGATTAGAGAAATCTCAAATTATCTTTGAAGGCCAATTATGTTTTAAATATTCTTTTTTTCTTCTCAAGTGAACAGTCATTTTTGTAAGGAGAAATCTCCATAGTAATTTGTATTTCTTTGGTAAGAGAATATGAAACATTTAAATGCTTTAGTAATTCAATTAATTCTTAATTGTATACTATTTTAGATAATTACAATTTTATTTAACACCAGAAATATTAACCAAAATGAAAGATGAATATCTTAGTCACACAAACTCATTACTTATAATTATTTGGAAAAAAACGATACATTTTCACTTAATACCATGCTTTGTTATCTGCTTAGATACTTATACACAAATGCTGTGAAAGGCTATTTCATTATTGGCGAGATTGAAATCTGATAGATTGCATGGACATTTTTAATATCCAAATCCATTAGGAATAATTTTGGATATTTTGGTGTACTTTCATTTTTTTTTAAATATTTAAATGTCAACATTGCTATTTTTCATGCACAAATTGGGAATATACAAATGTTTGTGTATATTTTTTTCTCTTAAGGTTATTGGTATCTATTGCAACATGCTTAATTAAACATTTTTCAATTCCAGAAATTTATTTCCTATGAAATGATGGACATCTGCATATGCTGACATTTTTCTTTTTCTTTTCCCATTTTGAATTAGTTAGCAATTCTTTCTTGAAGAAGAACTTATTTGCCATTCCAGTGAGTCAGACAGACAGATTTTAGATTTCCAGCATTCCACCAGAAAAGATGAGACCAATCAAATCTCTAATAGAATTAAAATATAAATGTCATTGATCAGTGCCAGGAATGCCAAACCTAAGATTTGCATGGCAAGCACAGGGTTAACAAAGGAGAAGGGAAACAGCTGAGGATGAGAGAGAAATGTGTGCAAGCATTTCTCTGAGCCCCTCCAAAATGGGAGGTGCTCAAGCAATTAATATAGTTAAAAACACATAGCGCACTTGAATCTCTATCTACCTAAGGAAAGTAGTCCAAAGCAAATACGTAAAATTGATTGACTAAGACGACTGTCCAGTGAGGTGGAAAAGTCTCATAAAAATCCACAAATGGATCACCAGGAGCAAGGTCATTGGCTCATCCTGTCTCAGCACATAAGTATTTCACAGCCATTAAACCTAGTGCAGTTGGCCAGAGCGGAAATTCGTTCATCCTAATGAATCCACACTGAAACCTTAGAACAATAGACCTTCATTTTTTTTTTTTTGACCTTCCATTCTTAATCCAGTTCCATCCACCATCACCCACAGCCACACCTTTAAATAGGCTTTCAAAGTTCTTGTCGTTCATGGACTCCATTATAGAAAACATGTTAAAGATATTTTCTTTTTGCATGTTATGAATAAAATCAACTTCAGCTCTATGACTCATTTGGCTGTTGCTAGACGATAATCTTGGCTTTAGACTAGAACTTTGGGTGTCTAGAAAGATATCATGATGTTGCTTACCCTTGAATCCACAGCCTAGTTGTATCTATATAGTAAGTTCTCAGTATTTGTTGGAGAAACAATTAAAATTGAATGTATTATGTGCAGCTTTACCTCAAAAATTGGGTGGGAATGTTATGTAAAGTCATGAAACAAGCTATCTTCGTGAGCATCAATTTTTCTGAAGATTCTGAGTAGGGCCCCTAGTTATATAACATACTGAAATGGATCTATGCTTTAGTAATTATAATAACTTTTGGGGCTTTGGGATTTTAGGCCACACTCTATGATTCTCAGAGGTCTCTGCATTCAAGAATTACTCTGATGGTGTTCAGTAAACAATATAGGATATCAGGGATGTAACCTGGGTCAGCCACTTGCAAGGTAAGTGCCCTATCTGCTATGGTGACACTTGTACTCGTTAATGACAATTTTGGCAGGAGGAACCCACATTTTATATTTTAGTCACAAAAAGTCTATAGCTGAACTTCATCTACAAGGATTAATAAAAAAAACCATATACTTATTTCTCTATAGGGTGATAAATGATAAGATTATACAAAGGGTCTCAGTAGAATGAATTATCTTTCTCTCAGCCAACAAGCTATAACCTCTAATAGCACATATTCATTGTAGTAGGTAAGGGAAAAGAGAGGTGAAATAGTCAAGACCAATTCACTGAGCTCCCTTTAAATTTCTTTAAACTTTCCCAGAAGATAAATCATTAGGTTTCTTTTAAATTCACAAATGTTACTCTCAATCCTCCAGATATGTTTCTTCCTATAAGAAAATGTAAAACTTTAGTCAGTGATGTAAAGAAATCAGAGTTTTTTCTAATAGCACTCATGATACTCATTGTTAGCTAATTATACACATACATCACTCAAAAGCTGAGACCATGCAGAGAATATGACTATACAAATTTCCCACTACCTGGCTCAGACTTCTTTTCACAGAGCAGCCATCTTCAGTCTTTGAATCAATTTTTTACCTTGTGCTGACTTTGAGAAGCCAATTTTACTTATTTATATATATATATATATGTGCATATATATGTATATATATCTTTATTTCATTGGAAGCCTTTTCAACTCCTAAATTTCTAGAATAGGAAACAGAAATTAAATGGAGGTTGTCTAGACACTTTTGGACCCAGAATATAGTGAGGAGAAGGAAAGGAATTGAGTGGAGGAGAAAGAAGATAGATGTGAAATCAGGAGATTCTAAATTAAAAAGGAAACATTTCTTCTTCTCACAAGTGTCAATTTCTGATTTTTTCCCTGTTTCAGAATTATATGATGCCATTCTCAATGGTCTGACATTTCTAAATATAGTTGCCCCAATCTGAGTGAACACTTCTAAGCCAAATGTTAGATTTTGTTTTATCCCCCTAGTAGAGGACCCTTCAACCTACAGTTTTTCTGCATTTTTTTAAAATCTACATGGGGAGCAATACACTTATTTTAAGCTCTCATTGATTTGTTTTTCAAAAAAAATTGTAAAAAAATCAAGCCAGATGAGCTCTTTAAGTTACCTTTCTTTGGCTATGTTGGACATTTTAGAAAAAAGTGATCGTGCCATGCACATAATGGTCTAAAGAAATTCAACACATTTATGCAAAAGGCTAGTGATCATTGAAATTGTGTTTAACCCATATGCCATAGTTCTCTGACCCCTAATCTAAGTGCTTTGAAAAATTCTAGAATTTTATACCTTGGAAAACTGTATATCCATCTTTTTTCTCTTTCTCTTTTTATCTCTTTCTCTCTCTTTCTCTCTTCCTGCCTCTCTTCCTCTTTCTCTACTCATCTTACTAAAGTATCTTGAAGCATTTCCATTCTTAGCATTAATAGCCCTTGATTTCAAACTACCTCTTTGGATAATATCATTTAAATGTGTCTTTTGAGGGTTATTTTTTGTTTCTAGTTTTTTGGGGAATCATACCTGACAGTGTTCAAGGCTTAGTCATGATTTTACATCCGAAGATCACTCCAGGAGAGTTTGGGGGCTTTATAGAGTGCTTGGCAACAAACCTGGGTCAACCACGTGCAAGGAAAGTAACTTACCCACTATGCTATCAGTCTGGTTCCATGAATGTGAAATTGTCCTTGATAAATGCAGAAACAAAGATATGACAGAATATATCACTTTCTTCATACTTAATGTTATTAAAAATTAGAATGCACTATGATATTTAAAATATATTCAATTTTTCTATTATTTTATTTTTGGTTTGGGGCCACACCCAGTGGTATGGAGGGATTATTCCTGGCTCTGCATTCAGATATTACTCCTGGCAGACTCAGGGGACCATATGGGATGCTGTAGATTGAACCCAAGTGGGTCACAAGCAAGGTAGATGCCCTACCAGTTGTGCTTTTGGTTCAGTCCCAAACGATGTATATTCTTTAAATTCTCAAATATTTCTACCTGTCTCAGTGATGGTCCCCAAACAAACAAACAAACAAAAACAACAGCAACAATAAAATTTAGAAAATTTAGAGAAGTATCAATTAAATATATACACTTTTGGAAGTTTACTTTATGTTTTTGTTTGCAATGCTATTAATAATTAGTTCTGAAATGTATGAATGTCCACTCTCAGCTACCAATATGCAAGCAGCCATAGCAGTTTGAGATGTAGGGATGATTATATAAATACATGACTGAAAATATTCTACCTGAGGATTTCACTCAGATCTCACTAATTAATGCACAAATGACTCGATGCCCTAAGAAGCTACCTCTGGCATTGTTAGTCCAGACACAGGATAAAAAGCAACACAAACCTGCTTCCACCTGTGTAGCAAAGATAGTAGTTTGTCAGTTGTCTTAGGCAAGCAGCAGTACGAAAAGGAATTGAAATCATGTCAGAAGGCACCTAAGGGTATCTTCAGGGATAGACAGGCCATGCAAGTTTCAGAAAATTCTTTACAAATTTTTATGTCACTCTGTTAGTTGAAAATGTAAATGCTTCAATAAATACTGATAGAAAAGTCTAAGAAGATAAAAATTAGACCAACTAAATACTGGAACCACCACTTTCAAAAGAAATGGAACCACTGGCTGGATCGCAAAGAAAATGTCAGTTGTTCTAACACAATTTACATTTACTTAATATATTCATTCTATTTTCTGCATTTCCATTTTAATTATCAAGAAGAAAAAGCAGCAATCCTTTTGCCATGTGCTGTAATTTATACTTGCTCTAGCAAGATAAGTAATACCACTCCAAATATATCATAAACAAAATATTTATTAGGAAAGCCTCATTAGCATGCATTTCATTCTGATAATAAGGTTTAGGAATTTAAATTAATATCAGTGCTATTCAAGAACATGGCTATTAACATTTAATAATATTTAGCATTTATATAGTCCTTTGTGTTTCCAAAGTACTTTAGTCATTAATTAATTAAACCTCAGATTATCATTGGGAGCAGGTTCAGTTATTGGCTTCTTCAGTTATAAGACTGTAATCATAGGATTTTTACTTTCCCAAGAAAGAGTTTTTAATAACTACATTTCTAGAAAGTTCTCTCCTTTACAATGAGATTGCTAGGATAGCCAGGTGGAAATCTCTCAGTTGCACACTGTCAAAAATATTTTACTTCTTAGTTGTGCAGCCCAGAGATAAACATCCATTATAACATTCTCCTTAAATAACAGACTATCTTGATTTCTCCACTGCTAGAATTGCTCTAGATCTCTTGTTTCCTCACCCAATGATATGATCCAATGAAGAACACAGTGCTTAAATAAAGCAATTAATAAAAAAATTAAAATATGTAATCCATGAAACTGGGTCACTTCCCATTAGGAGGAAAAGAGGGACTAACCCCTTACTCAGTGCCTCCTTATTTCCTATTTGTGATATACCAGTCCAAGCTATCCATATCTGATATTGAAACCTTCTACAGCAGTGCTTCTCAATTATTTTCTGTCATGCCCCCATAGGAAGAAGAAAACATTTTTCATGCCTCCGCACCACTGTAAATAGTATCTTTATTAAAAAAAACTTTAACCTGCAAAACAAAAATATATAAAATAATTTGAGCTGATCTTTTAATCAGATGTGATGTCTGGATTAATGGCTACAATGAGCACGTTTCGCAAAGCATAGCTTTTCGAAGTGTCGTTTGAAGCAGGACACAGCAACTCTCAGTTCCAGAGACATACAGAGACATAAATATGGGACTTAGCTTGTTATGACAGTGTTTGCCGAGGTCAAACGCACCCCTTTAAGGAGACTCTGGGGCTGCACCCCAGTATTTGAGAAACACTGTTCTACAGTGCCATGCAAAAAAAATCTCACTACCTGTCACTCCCCTCTCTTCACATAACCCCTCACAACAGGACATGGTGTCATTATAGTCTAACATCCTAATGAGCCTGTGGAGAGTCTCCTGATGAGGAGTGAATAAGGCAAACTAGGAAGAGCTTTAATTATCCTTGAAAATATTTGTGGAGGAAGATTCTTTGGTCATTGCTGGTTTTCTGCTGAAATGACACATCATGCTTCTGTATGTCAAATATATTAGGGTCCTTGTGCTTCTGTGTCCCTGGCTTCCTGACTCAACCAACATCATTTTCAACAGAAATGATGTCATCTGTTATCCTTTTGATTTTGGGCTGTGATTTTGAACTCTTGCCTCATGTGGGGAATGTGCCACTGGGCTAAGACTCTCAGTCTCAAGACTGAATCTTGACGTCTCAAGGCAAGGCTAATTCTTGGTGAAGATGTGAAGTCTCGAGGCTGATATTTGACAAAGACATTAAGTCTCAAGGCCAAATTTTGGTGAAGACTAAGTCTCAAGGCTCATTCCTGATGAAGATGCTAAGACTCAGGCTGATTCTTTTCTTTTTATTTTTTATTTTTAAATATTTTTAAATTTTGGCTTTTTAAACTCTCAGCTGTAATCAGGGGTTACTCCTGTCACTGTACTCAGGAATTACTCCTGATTGTTCACAAAGAATATTTAACATGTTGGGGATCAAAACAGGGTTCACCACATGCAAGGCAACACCATATCTAATGTACCATTGCTCCAAATATCTTCCTTTGTAAATTATTGTGTAAGTAGCATGGTTGTGGTAGTTTTGATTTTTAGACTGATGTATAATGTGCATCTCAACCATCTCAAAAGTTGTTCAAGATCCTCCAACACTATCCTATATCTTCTAATTCACTTTTGTCTTCATTATTATACTCCCCATTGGTTGGCCATCTCAATTCTACAGTCAAAGTCCAATGATTTGCCTTATTTTGATTTTGTTTATTCTTCTAGTTCTTTTTCTCATATTATAAAGTCAGAGGGAAGTTGCTCTCCAAGAGTTCAGCCCTGAGGGGCCAGGGAGAGAGCTCAAAATCCTTTCATTAGGGAGAATTTTATCAGGGTTGTGCTGAGAAAAGATCTTGCAATACTCATGCAGTGAAAAAGAAAGCATAAATTTATTATCAGCAGGAAAAAAGAAAATTATAATCATCCATCAGAGTCTTGAAAAAGACAACAAGTCTTAATGCAGGCGCTCTGCTGATCTTCACTTGGCCCTGATGCTCACAGTTCCAGAATATATGGGCTCCCGCTTTTGTTCTGTTTTGTTTTAACCATAGCACAATAGACTCAAGTTGCTGGTCTACAGTTTTAGGGGTCTGGAGGCACCATGTGGGAGGGGCTCTTTATATCAAATTTTTAAAGGGTTGAAAATAAACTTGTTTAAATAACAAAATTTCTCAGAACAAATGGTCATATAATCCCTAACATGCTAAGAAAACTATCCATAAAAATGGAATATTCTGGATAACAGACATGGTTTGTTTTCTTGAGTCAACAATAACATTAATATATACATTTGAGAGAGAGAGAGCAAGATATAAAGTCAAAATGCAAAGAAAAATATTTAGGGGCCAGGGAGATAGCATGGAGGTAAGGCGTTTGCCTTTCATGCAAAAGGTCATTGGTTCGAATCCCGGTGCCCCATATGGTCCCCCGTGCCTGCCAGGAGCAATTTCTGAGCATGGAGCCAGGAGTAACCCCTGAGCACTGCCGGGTGTGACCCCCCCCAAAAAAAGAAAAATATTTAAATTTAATTTTATAAGTCTAAATGCAGAATTCACACTAGGATATGCTCATCATCTTCCAATATTTATTTCTAATATGAACCCTCACTATACCAGAATGAACGATTCCTCACTATACAAGTTGCAAATCTAAACTCAGACACTCAGGTACACTTTCTATAGAGACATCATTGACTCCTCAGCTCTTGTAATTCACATCCCCTTTCCAATACCAACCACCAACTGTTTCATGCCATAAGATTCTACTTGATAATTGCATGAAAACGTGGTATAACACTCCACTCCCTGGGCTTTGACTGGAGCTTTTTTTCATATTAAATACATATTTTTTTCTTCAGTTCCTTCCATTAACTTGTGAGAGATAGACTAGATGCTTTAATAGATTAGATGTTTTATTTTTCATTACTTTACTTTCTACAGTTTTTTCTAAGCATTTTTACAAAATATTTCTCAAAATAAAATAATTTAATTAAAAACATAAAACAAGTTTTTTGTTTGTTTTTTTTTAATTTTTATTATCATTATATCGAAAAATCCAAATCAAGACAACAATGAACTATCATTTACATGAGTGAGAATGGCACATACCAAAAATACTGGGAGTAATCTGTATTGGTAGGAATGTAGCAAAAAAGGACCACTACTGGTGGGAGTATTGTTTGATCTAACCCCTTATAGGTTGAAAATGATATAGAGGGATTTTAGTAAACTCAGAATTGGGCTGCCATATAACACAACAATTCCACTTTGCTTGTTTCTTTTTAATACCCACTACCAAAGCTTCTTTCTGAACTCCAACGCAATCTTAACAAAAGACTTGCAGCATCATGGTTTGCCAATGTGACCCAATATAAATAAACTATCATTTATAAATAGAATTAAATCTTATCATAAACTGCCAAAATGAAATAAATCTCCCAGGGAACATTGTTTAACAAAGGACCATGCCTATGTTTCAGAAAATTTCTGATCAAAAAATCTCCAATCTAGAAAAGCTGTAATTAATGTATTTATTTTAGACTTTTATTTTGCCCACATATAAAAGGACTTGTCAAATAGGTACAATAGGAACATGTATCATTCAAAGTGTGGGAAGTTAGATTTTAAAAATTCTTACCAGTGAGGCAGATAGCCTTCCTGTTTAAGATACCCTCTAAGGGAATGACCATTGAATCTAACTCATAACTTCTTGATAGGTATCATCAATGTTCTATGGAAAGATTTATGCTTGCACAAGCATCTAGGCCCATACATATGGATAGGTATGTATATGTGTATAGTTGTTATTAGAATTTGAGGCTAAATGTGCAGGTTGTCCATGTTTTAGTAAAGAAAGGCACTATTTTCTGCCAACTAGAATAAATAACATAAATGCACTATGATTTTAAAAATAAATGTAATCTAGTAGTTTTGGTAAATGGGTTTGTAAGCCTCTACTTTGTGTATAGATGGCAACAAACTAGATGCCAAAGACCTGAGAACAGCAACAACAAATGTCTGCCCTATGTTTGAGGACATTGCAGTCTCGAAGGCAGTCCAGATGTGCAAACAACAGACAGTGCGACATGTTCCATATTCATGGAGAGAAATAGTCCTCAGGGGCACACAGAACTAGGAGCAATGCACCCTGCCTAAAGAGATTTATCAAAAGGCAAGCTGTGCTCAAGAGTTCACAGTTGAACGAAGCACAGAACTGCAAAAGCTTTGCTGGAAATAAGGTACCAAAAAGAAAAGGTTTTGATGATTGGAGAGTGAACTGGGTGTTTGTGTTGGAACAAGGCACAAATTGAGTGTCAGGATGGTCAATTCAAAGGCCATTCTCACAGTGTCTGTGAGTAAAGCAGAACTTTTGGGAACTGAAGCAAACTTTAGATATTTCAGTCTGCTCG
Source organism: Crocidura indochinensis (assembly GCA_004027635.1). Taxonomy (NCBI): domain Eukaryota; kingdom Metazoa; phylum Chordata; class Mammalia; order Eulipotyphla; family Soricidae; genus Crocidura; species Crocidura indochinensis. Next base: position 20,309 of record PVKC010011163.1, read on the forward strand.
GTCCAGAGCGGCAAAATGCCAGCACTGCCTTGCCAGGGTTTGGAACTGAGGGAACAGAAATTTGGATTTGAGTCTGGAACATATTTAATTTTTGAAAACTGATTTAGAAATGCTAATATTGTGTAATATTCAAATAAAACCCATTTGTGACTAAGTCCAGCCTACACATGACTTGGGAAGATGCCTTGAAGATTGGGATTTAAGAGAAGAAACTGTAAGTCCAGATGGTGTTTTGGTTTCATTTTATCATTATCTGGGGTTTATGAATGGCCTCACATGAATAGCTCGCATTGTGTTGGACCCTATATGTAAACACACAAGAGAGCCTATATGTTCAACGTCCCAAATAAAACTACTTTCATGTTTCTTTTTTTGGTTTTGGGTCACTCCCTATGACGCCCAGGGTTTGTTCCTGGCTACGCTTTCAGAAATCGCTCCTGGCTCTGGAGGACAGAGAGATAGCATGGAGGTAGAGCGTTTGCCTTGCAAGAAGGACAATGGTTCAAATCCCAGCATCCCATATGGTCCCTGAGTCTGCCAGGAGTGATTTACCGTCCTACCTCAAAAAGCAGAACAATTAAAATTAGTGTGTTTCCTGCTTATGAAAGTTGCTTTTTTTATAATCATCACTCTCTTCACATGCTTTGTGTGGGTACATAGCTTTAAGAAAAGTAGAGGAAGGGTATGCAGAAAAGAGAAAATGACCGAAGCTGTGCCCTCCATTGCTGTTTCATTAGAGTCTTGATTCTTTAAAAAAAAAAGTGAGAAGAGAATCACCTGAGACAAGAAATATCAAGGAATGGATGAGACAGATTAGCACTCAGGATCAACCATATGCTCAGTGTCACATGTTGAGATTTTGAATTCAAACCCCAAACCACCTGCCCCTACTTCCTACCCTCACAGCACTGAGCACTACTAGGGTAGTCATGGTGGGCTACTGGCCTGCAGGGCTTGAGAACAGCTCTTCCTCCTACACCTGGCCTAGAATGGGCAGCCCAGGGTAGACCTAATATAGCTAGAAGTGACCTCATGGATTGTTGAGTACTCCTTGGAAAGTTCCTGCAAAAAAATACAGAGGAAAGTGAAAGAAAATCAGATCGATGGAAAATTATTAATCGGAAGATGGAAGAATCAGATAGATGATAAAAAGGAAAATAGAAGAAGAAAAGAACTGCCTTGGGGCTGGAGAGATAGTATAGTGTGTAGGGCATTTGTGTTAGCACCTGGCTGACCTAGGGTTTGACTTCCATCATTTTATATGGTCTCCCAAGTACCACCAGGAGGTAATCTTTGATCATTGCAGGGGGTGGCTCCAAAGCAAACAATCAAAAAAGAACTGCTGTATAGGATTGGTTTATGCATCCTTGTGCTGTTAACTTTATTTGGCAAATTTCTTTCCATCCTTCTACAACATTCATTAGAGATCCATCATAAGAAACTCAAGCCAGAGCATGAATGGGGAATGAGCATGGAGCTAACAGGGGGTAGATGATGTTTAATCCATTTTGTCTCCTTGTTGTTATGTGCAGCAGCCAAAAAGCCTCTTTAGATATGAAGCTCCTCCAGGGCTGAAATATGTTGGTAACAGTTCTTGAGTCTGTTGTCTTCTGCCTCTAAATTAATTAATCAGTATCCTATGCTTCATTGGATCGTAGGTGATTGGGCACATCCCTCTCAAGATTGGTACATGCATGCAAAAGACAAAGAACACATACAACTGATGTCCTAAGAGAGAGACATCTCTGGGGATTTGTATCATATCTTTTTCCAAGTGCAGTTAAATTCCATGAGGAGAGATGATGCATTGTGCTATATACAATGAGTTCTTTCCCTTTCTATCTTTCTTCTTGAGTGAAAAGGCAATAATAGAATATAAAAAGTAAGGCTCAGAATTATATTAAACCCTTGTAATTTGTGAACTGTTATGCTAGTGATGAAATTGTATCGGGTATAAATTCTCAGCACAATGGATACAGTTCTGCTTTCTGACTCGCATTAACATTAATAAGAGCTGTGCTATTAAATTCCACAAATCACACGACAAATTATCTGCACCAGATGCTAAACCATGGGAGGAGAGAGCAAAGAGGAGGGGACAGCTCAGTCAAATGTCAGGAATAGAAAGTGGCAAATCTAATCCAGAAGGAAGGTGACTCCAGACTGTACACTGATCAAACAATTTTTCTGGAGCTGGAGCACAGACTGGCTAAAAGCACAGTCTGAATTCTTGAGTCTGGGATCGACCAAGACTCATTTTTCTAATCTTGGAAAAGTCATGAATTTCCCATACCTGTCATGATGAAAAATGAGGGCAGTGCTTTGGGGTTCATAAAACACAGTTAACACACAGCTACTATGATTCCAGATATGTAGGAAAGTTCCTAAAATATCTTACCAACCCATTTTACAGAAGAATTTGTGGAGAGTAGAGATACAGTGTTTTGCTGAAGATCACATATTAGTTAGAAATAGAGTTGAGAAAGGGAAGAAAACTATGAATTTCCTCCCATTCTTCATGCTATAAAAAGACCTACATCATGAAAACACAATTAAATGCTGAATTTCATATTCAGGTACTTAAATATGGGGGGGGGAGTTTTGGGGCCAGAGAGATAGCATGGAGATAGGGTGTTTGCCTTGCACGCAGAAGGACGGTGGTTCGAATTCCTGCATCCCATATGGTTCCCCAAGCCTGCCAGGAATGATTCCTGAGCATAGAGCCAGGAGTAACCCCTGAGCACTGCTGGGTGTGACCCCAAAACCAAACCAAAAATAAAAAACCTGGAGTATGTGAGTTAATGTGTACATGCCCATGAAGCAACCACCACGAATATCCTTCTAAGTTTCTTACTCTTCCTGTGTAACCCATTTCTATCTTCCTTAGTGACAGTGAAAAGTTAATTTAACTTCTATCAAAGTACTTTTTATTATATAGAAGTCTGCACAAAGGAAACTATAGTCTGTATGTATACAGAGCACTCTCTTTTGGGGTTTTCTAGTTTGTTTTTGAACTATTGTGCACTGTGCTTACTTCTGGCTCTGCTCAGGGATTGCTCATAGCAATGTTCAGGGGGACATGTGCAATGTTGGACATTCAAACTAAGATATACTGCTTTCAAAGTAATCTCCTTAACCCCTATATAATCTCTTTAGTGCTTATATTATCTTGTTCCTATTTTTCCTCAGAAAAATTAAATAAGGGGCCGGAGTGGTGGTGCAAGGGGTAAGGCTTCTACCTTGCCCATGCTAGCCTAGGATGGACCGCAGTAAGATTCCCCAGCATCCCATAGGGTCCCCCAAGCAAGGAGTGATGTCTGTCTGAGCACATAGCCAGGAGTAAACTCTGAGTGTCACCGGGTGTGGCCTAAAATAAGAAAAATTAAATAAAATCTAACCATGTTGTTGACTTTATAATATTTTATTCTTGACTTCCATTCAATTTTATTTCATACCACAGTATAAACATTTTATTTCTAGTTTGGAGATTTGCAATAAATCTGCAGTGAATATAAGTATATTAATTTTTGTAAGATGTGCTTTTATATTTTTTATTCTATTGAGCAATAGGAAGAATAGATTGGTTGTAATTGTGATCAGGGAGAGTTTAAATGTTTAAGAAACTGATAAATTGATTCCCTAGGAGGCTGTGTCCATCTATGTCTAGACAGTAGAAGAATTGTCTAAGGCTGGACAGTAGAAGAATTATGGTTATTTCACAAATCCACAGATGTACAAAACAGTGTGTTAAATGTTTATGCCGCATGACATATTTCCACATATTTAGTAGATTAAAACAGAATATATGCATGAACTTACAGTCTTAGAGTGGTAAAACCAGTACTCAATTCTTAAATTGTTATAAAGATACATGAAGGGCCAACGTGATAACACAGTGGCTAAGTGTTCAACCTATATTCAATCCTCTACATCATCCCAGAAGGTCTCCCAAACCCTGCAATGAGTAATTTCTAGGCCTAGAGTCAGCAATAACTCCTGAAAGCCACCAGATGTGGCCCAAACACAAAAACAAATGAACAAAAGAGGTATATATGAAAGATAGCAGTAACATAGATTAAGCTAATGTTCCCCAGACATACAGTCACCAAATTTTTGATAAAGGAGCAAGAAATCCTAAATGGAGCAAAGAAAGCCTCTTCAACAAGTGGTGTTGGCACAACTGGCTGGTCACTTGCAAAAAATTTAACTTAGACCTCCAGCTAACATCATGTACGAAGATAAAATCCAAATGGATGAGAGACCTTGATATCAGACCTGAAACCATAAAATACATAGAACAACACGTAGGCAAAACACTCCAGGACATTGAGACTACAGACATATTCAAGGAGCAAAATGCACTCTCCAAGCAGGTGAAAGCAGATATTAACAGATGGGAATATATTAAGCTGAGAAGCTTCTGCCCCTCAAAGGAAATAGCGCCCAGGATACAAGAGCCTCCCACTGAGTGGGAGAAACTATTCACCCAATACCCATCAGATAAGGGGCTAATATCCAAAATATACAAGGCACTGACAGAGCTATACAAGAAAAAAACATCTAACCCCATCAAAAATGGGGGAAAGAAATGGACAGAAACTTTGACAAAGAAGAAATACAAATGGCCAAAAGACACATGAAAAAATGCTCCACATCACTAATCATCAGGG
>PVKC010011164.1:6409-25068 GCA_004027635.1 Crocidura indochinensis
GATGCAGAAAACAATAAGTTTTCCTCTCACAAGAGTATGTGAACTCAGTCAACATGTATCTATATTTGGGTGGCAGTTTCAATACTCATTTACTTTGCAGCTAATAAATTGAATTAAACCTTCAACATTAAAACACATACTCAAACCAGAGTGGTATCAAAAACAGTGCCTATTAACTCAATCTCCAGAGACATTTCAAGTGCAATGTTTGCCCTGAACTTTATTCTGATTGCTATCATATTTCAGTAATAACACTGCCATAATATATCTGTAATGGTCAGGGGACATTTAGAGGATCCTGGACCTCATGTCTGATGCAAATGTGCAGGATACATTAGACAGACTGTACATAGAGTTGACTTTACGTAAGTGCAATGTCAGGTAAAATACTCATTGATGGCCCGGCCAGACTTGTGGGTGGCATTTTTGAAGGCTGTCCTTTTGAAGGAAGGAATATTTCCCCAAATGTCAATCCAAGAACCTAAAAGAAACACTATGCCAAGCCGCAAAGAGTCTGGATTTGCATAGATGAAACATTTTAGCATCTAAGAATATATCCATGTGGCCTTTAGGGAGTGAGAACACTGCCTTATTTTCATCAGTAAGATGAATCAAATCAGAAAGAATCTGATATCTCTGTTCTCCTCTCCTCATGAATATCTAATAGAGTGAATGCTAATCTTTCTTGTTGCCTCAAAGAACTTCTGACTGGGGATGTTGAAATCTGCTCTGTGAACTTCAGGACAGTGACAAAGGAGTTTGAGCCACTCCCCTGTCCTGCCCCCAGACCGCCAAACAAACTTCAGACGTTTTAGTTTTCATCAGTGCATTGGTGCAATAAGTAAACAAAGCACAAAGCATGGTGGCATCAGTGTGATGCCATGAGTGGGTCCATTCACCCACATAAGCAGGCGGGTATAGTAGGACCAAGATGTAAGACCTTCATGCTCAGCTGGGAAAAGGGAGAGGGGTGGACATGGTGGGTTTTCACTAGCCAGATGCACTAGGTTCGCGACTGATCATCCCTGGACCTGGGCCAGACCACAGAAATTACCTGCAAGTCTGCAAAAAAGTTATTGTAGCTGCTACACTGTCTAGGTATACTGTGTGTTTAGCGGCAATAACTTTTTCATGGACTGGCAGCGATCGCAGCTCCCTGGAAGGTGGGATTGACTTCCAGATATCAGTAGAATCAGGGCCTCCTTGGGATAATGGGGGTCACTTACAAGATGGGATGCCTGTTCAAGAAGATCTAACCCTAATGATCAGGGTCAGTGACCTGGAACCAAGCAAAGCATTAGCCTTTGTATGTTCAATACTATTGGACCAATGTCAAAGCAAAAGTTAGCAAATGTTTGCTGATACTGATAAATCAATAATACTGACAGATTTCTTGGTCCTACTTTAATAAAAGCGGGCTTTTCTGAAGTAGAGGATACTTTGAGACCCAAGTAGTTGGTAGGAAAGAACAAAACTCCCTCTCTTTCCATATTGCTGTACACATTCTCTTTGCCTTTTGCCCACCCCGCCCCCCCCTCTCTTGTTACCTCTGTGCTGTCACCTGTATGGAACAAACTGAACTTCAACACGTGTTGTCTCAGAAATTGAAGTAGGTATAATGTGCAAAGAAAACTAAGCCAAGTCTAGCTTTCCAATAGACTGTCTAAGAAATTTCTCCTCCGTTAGCCTATTTAAAGTACATGACTTATGCTTTTGAACAGTACAATTTGGGTAAGCATTTAATACTTCTCTCCATAAATTCTCCATGTTTTTGTCTCTCCAAATAAAAGTCTACTTATCTGGGCTTGATGGCTAGCTAGGTCCTGCTGCCCCAGAAATATATTGCAAGAGTTTGAGTGAGTGTATTTTGATGGGATACCTCATTCCTGCTTGTATGGCAGCTCTGCTTTACTCAAGATGGCTTATGGAGATATGTTGCGGACTTTTAATCATAAATATGATCAAAAGTCCCTAAAACAAAACCTTAGTGGGTATTATTTTACCACTGGGATTCAAGGGGGAACATGAAGCAGACGAAATGTGAATTATGAAATATGAAATAAAAATGAGACCACACACAATTATATGGTGTGACCGGTGGTGAGGAAGAGTCCAGAGAGAGTTTTTATTATCTGAGTTGACCTTAAAAAGCCAGGTTCTTGGGGCGTAGCCAGGGAGAAAGGAAGAGGGATTGAAACAATGAGATCAGAGCTAGAATTAGTATATGAAGTGGCAGGTAGAGAGAAACCAGATACCTTCAAGGTATGGGGGAGAGAGGGAGATCACAAAAGGGGAACTCAGCAGGTGACTTTTGGCGGTTTTCTGGGAACTGTGTTCTCTTTGTCTGAAATACTGAGGCCTGGTTATATATAGAGAGAGAGCAGGGTCGTCCACGTGGTGGATGAAGCAGAAAATATCTCCAACCATCCATGCAAAAGATCCATGAATTATAGACCACTAAGCAGGCCTTTTGGCAGATAGTTTCTGGAAGAAAATTAGGCTGGTGTGCCCCCCTAAGTGGGGGTAACAGAGATATATACAGACTGACTAGAGCATTACCTCTCCCTGTCCATAACATTATATAGAAGTCAAAACTCAGGATATGATTCAGTTTATACACTTTGATTGCTCTATTGATGGTACCAATTCTCACCTTGCTTGACCTTCTGCTCTGCGTGAACCATAGATGGGAAATATTTTGTGGTTCACTGTATTTAGCACTTCCATCTCAAATATAAACAGACACGGGGCCTTGTTAGACTTGCTACCTGCTAACCTTAAATAAGCCTCCACATCACCACATATTATAGCTTTGAGTGGAAACAGAAGAGCTATTTTTAGAGTTGCTTCATTCTATATGAACAACTACCATAGATCCAAGATACAATACTGAACTCCTTTCCTGAACTACTGTATTAAACATTTAGACCAAAGACTACCCCTATTCTTGCTTCAGATGTTAAATAAGAAAAACCTTTTCTTGAATAACACAAAGATCTAAATAATGTGGAACTGGAAGGAATAAAAGGTATTAGTAAAAAAAAAAGTTCAGGGGTTTGGGATGTCAATTAGTGGTAAATCAGGTCATCTTGTTTGCATGACACCAGATTCAATACCCAGCACTGTTAAAACACATATAAATATTCCTATCTTCTTCCTCCTCATTCATCCCCTGACCCACACCCCTAGGACCTACTGGCTGCTGAGATGAATAATAATCGATGAGGAATCTTTTCTACCTAAGAGCATTTATTCAGGTTTATTTTAAGAGCAAACTCTTGGCACTTTCCCCAAAGATAGGGAAGTTTAATTTATTTTTTTGAATGAGGTCATTAACATATAGTCCCCACAAGCACGGTATGGATCTAAATTCTTGACTTGATTTTCACTTTCATGTTAAGAAAATTCCCTTTACCATCTTGCTGTCCTCTCTGTTCTTTAGGAATTGGCGATTGGGTCATCTTTGCCTCTTGGGGCCATGAGTAGGGAATAAGAGGCTTGCTTTGTCTTCTTTTATATTTTGTGTCTTTACTGACATTGGCCACACCTCTTAGAGTCTCTTGATGGTGATTTTCAGAGTCCCTATGAGGAACACCATGCTACCAGAGTTTGGATTACCCAGACTTCCAATTCTTTCCATGGAGGCTGCCCTAAGAAAGCCTGGAGCGGGTTTTTAGGAAGCAGAGAGCCTTTCTGTCCTCTGTGTCATTTGCTTTCCACTTGTCCCCAGTGGTCTTCATGACAAAGAAAATGTAGTGTACTACTGACAAGACAAACGTGGTTAAAAAAATAAAGTGCTGGTTCAAAATACAGGTGAAGGCTAATTGCAAAGTCTTAATCAATCAAATATAACTTATCTAATGTACCATATATCCGGAACAAGGCATTAACTAGCCACCTGGGAAAGGTGAGTCCTGGTTCTGGGGTTTTCAGCATCAGAGACAACCTCTCTCCTGTGTCTCTGTTGGGTTCAAAGCAGGAAAATATCCAAATGCCTTCAAGCGTGGTGCCTTAATACACATCATCTGTGAGCTTCTGAAGGATGCCCAGAATCAGAAAGAAATACTCCTCTGGGGGGGGGGGCACTTTTTCATATGTTTAATCTGAACAAAGGTTTCATCTAAATAGAAATTGATTTTTCTGTCTACAGATTAATTGGGACTAATGGTGAGTATATTGTTCTGATTCAGACTGAGGAAAAATGTTTTCAGTCTGATCTGTCCTTTTCTGTTACATATGTAAACAACATGATAACAGTGTAAGTATAGGGTGATTTCCTCACTTTCCCTTGACTTGGTACTTAGGAACATGAGAGAAAATCTCAAATGTGAGGAAAAATTGCATCACATTTGAAACTTTAGTCTTGTGTATAGTTCAGAACATCTACAACATCCCAAATGTTGTTATATTTGAATGAAGTGAAAGCCAATGGATGTAATGTATTATTTTCATATACCTTATATGACCTCTTTTCAGAAAGTTATTAGGAAAATAAAGTCCCTTCAAATGTAATAGTAACTCAAATATTTATTTTTGTCATCTGTGTGCAAATAGAATACATGTTCTCATGCCAGCAATACACAAAGTTAAAAGCAAATAGCTTTATATTTACCTATATTTTGAAATGTTCCTATTCCTGTGATGGTTTTTTCAATGGTTAAGAGTTGTAGGTCTCCTATTTAGGATAGAGTAGGAGGTATGCTTTATTTCCTGGAAAGCAGGGACTTTAGATATAAGATCTGTTTCCATGTTCTATCAGACTCTGTGCAGCTCTTGAATTACCATGGAGCCTAGGAGCATTGCAAAATAAAAAGTGGATTAGTTACTATCCTAAGTGCTTAAAATATATTGAAGTCAATGCAAAAATAAATTGATAATCTTTACAGAAGAAGGAGAATGTAGGAAGCCAGATACAAATAAAGAGATGCCCAGTGAAAACACTTACCCTAAATAAAGTTTGTAGTGCAAGACACAGGAAGGATAGATTGCCTGACAGTGTGAAACAATGGGGATCTTCAGTATATGAAAGGTTTTATCTCTGGGATGGCATAGAGAAAGTGGCTATTTGGATCTCGTGACAGAGGGTAGAAGCTGAAACTCCTTACCTGTAGATTACCTGTGTGGTTTGGAAGAGATTCTTTAACTTCCTCTGGAACCCATTTCTTACAGCAAAATTGAGATAGTTATATTGTTCAGGGATGTCATGTTAAGTCATTTGAAGTATCCAAATATTTTTTATGCCTTTGATATTTATTTGAGGCTAGATTCAGAGTTTTGAGAGTAGCACTTGTGTTTTGGCTAATGCTTATCTGGAAATTGTCAATGAAGTATAGGCATGGTTTGTAGTCAATGGCTTTATGGGGAAGAACTTAACTTTCACTTTGGCAACAAATTTGGAAATTATAGCTGTGATTCCTTAGGCTGTTTGATAAATGCATGAAACTATATAATTTGTGGCACATAATGATTGTCTCATTTTTTTTTTTGGTTTTTGGGCCACACCCAGTGACACTCAGGGGTTACTCCTGGCTATGTGCTCAGAAGTCGCTTCTGGCTTGGGGGACCATATGGGAAACCGGGGGATCGAACTGCGGTCCATCCTAGGCTAGCGCAGGCAAGGCAGGTACCTTACCTCCAGCGCCACCGCCTGGCCCCGATTGTCTCATTTTTTCCAGAGCCTTATTTAGAGATAGGGTAAGTCCAAGAAGGTGGGTGATTTTTTTTCTTACATGATAGTGGTTAGAGTTTTCATAATTCACATTCAATTTTAATTTTAAGAAGATAAGATGAACAATTCTGCCTTCATTTTTGTTGGACTAGGACCTGCATAGAGTAAATAGAGATCACATGTTGCCACATCAATAAAGACCCCAGTGTAGGTCTACGGCTTTCACCTAATACAAATGTAACCAGATGGACTGGGTGAGTGGTCATCTTACTTGGATGGCTTTTTCAAACACTAAGTACATGTCCTCAACCTCTGAGTGATTGAGCAGGTCTGAGATGGGGTCTGAGTATTTGCATTTCTAACAAAATTCCAGATGATATGTAGTGGCCCGTACCAGACAATCTCTAAAGATCATTGCCCCCTCTGAGCCGGTATAACATAGTTAATAGTTTAAGAAGGAATATCAGTGGGGACTAGGAGTTGCAGATCTCTAGACTCAAGTGTACAGCTAAGTTTCTGTCCACCCAGAGAGTGTGCTAATCCACCAGAGTCAGGAAAGGAGAGTTTGAGTTTCTAATGAGCATACTTGATGTGAACGATAATGCATTGGTATAATAAATGTTATCAGATTGAGCCATGCTAGGAATTAAGACAGATGACTGAGATCTTCTGAGAATATGAGAGCTAATCTATGATTTGTTATAAGGGCCACTGCAAAAGCAAGAGCCTGAGCCTTATGTCTAGATGGACCCATTTAGGTCTCAGATAACTCCATGATTTAAAGTCAGAGCGAAATTCAAGCCTCACTTCTCCACTCCCCCTTCCAATCTTTGACAAACTATGACATCCTTACTTCATTGGAAAACATGAAAAATATCAAAAATAGTGTCTTCTTGTCTGGAATAATCTAATATGTCAGCTGGGTATAACTAGGTTATCACACTGTGGTGAGATTTCTTCCCAATGGTTGCAGTTTGAACTCAATATTGTAAAAGAACTAGCTAATTCTGTGGTACTTATTTTTTTCATTACCTTCAACATATAACAGCACAGAATGTGTTAAAATGTTGTGTTAAAATGGGTAAAGCAAGTTTGTTCTGGTACCTTAATATCAGTTTGAGAAAGTTCAGTTGTCCTATCTTAGCAGTTAGACTTCCTAAATCTTAAATCTCATGCTTGGAATCAGGTTTGCTATTTTCTATCACGTCCATTCCTCACTTCTTTTTATTGTCTTCCTGAGAACAGCTGATTGGCATGCTGCTGGCTTGCTGTCTGTCCCGATTCATCACAGCCAACCAATATGAGATGGTGTAAGAAGAAGGTGAGTGGCAATGGGGTTATTTCATATTGAGCTTCTTACCTTTTGACACATGGTGCCCTCCAGTGACACTGACCTTGGTGGCACTTTGCTAGGTGTTGGGACCTCACTTCTGTGGTCCCCAGGAGAAAAAGTGGCCATCGTTAATGTGGAAAATTTACGAATGCTCTCTTCAGCTTGTTACCTTGTTTATGTACTTACAAATGATGAGTCACATATGTTTGTTTCTCTTTTAGTCTTTCAGGAATGGCGAATAAAAGACCTGTTTTAAAATGGAACTGCAGCAATCCTTGAAAGACTTCCAAAGAATATTAGAGCACAGTGCATAATCCACTTTCTCCCACTCCCCTTAACCCCCTTCCCTAAGTGCAACTGACAGTCCCACAAGTCTCTGCTCCACCTTTCAGCCCACTTCATGTGTTAGCGTTAACATTTTGTGAAACTTCCCTGTGCCAAAGTGTAGCCAGTTTCCTGCATCTAGTTCTAGTGGATCCTACCCAGGACCTTGAGAGTTCCAGCTCCTCCATCTGTATATGGTTCAACTACAGCTCATTGTAGGTGACAGGTTATCACATCATCATTGGCCCCACTGTTCCTTGCATGTAGTGTGGGAGGCTCCTGTTAGCCCTTCATCAAGATTGATAAATGCCGTCCCCCCTTGATGTAGATAAGCAGATAGCTTTCTGTTCTTTCCATTTTATCTTCTTTGGTTTGGTTTTCCCTTTACTCTTTTTCTCTTTCCTGCCTTCAGGCTGCCTAGAACATATAAAGAAGTGCATCAATAATAGTTCTGAGGAGAAAAAAAGCATGTTTCACACATGATAGAAATTTGATTGAGCTTTAGGTAATTTCCTTGTTCTTTGTTGGTTACATATAGACACTTCAGTGCACTATGCCTTTAAGTTGAATATGTATAATCATTGTTACAAATCTGTTTTGTTCCTTCCTGTGAGAGTAATGCTATTCTATTTTTCCCAATTAACTGCTATAGTGTTATTTTACTTCTTTCTGTAATTTTTCCGTGCAATGACACTACAGACATCGAGGGTCTTGCCAAGTCAATTTTGAAATGGAGAATGAAGGGGAAACAAAAGTCAAGATATTTTCAAAAGCTCTTTAAAACTATCGCCTCTCTCTAGCATGCCAATAAGAATGCATTGATATTGTGAACATTTGTGATACATGTATTAATAAATAGAATCATAACAAACTACGGTGTCCTTGTTTTGTTCTTCAGTTATTATGTAAGTTTATAAACCCATATTTCCATGTTCTACAGTGAATGGGAGATGGATCGCCTTACACTTGAACACAACCCCATAGAAATTGGACCAGTGTAACAGCTGAAGGATTAGGTTATTTTATAGATATTTCAGCAATTTGCATAACTTATCATGAATAGAATATATTGTTGATAGCAAACATGGGACCTTTGCATTATTTTGGGCCAGAAGTAGAATAAATTTTGCACTGGTTTAAAGTCATTTAAGAAGGGGGGAGGAATGTGAGAGTGACAATACAGTGGTTTGGGCATTTGCCTTGCTCATGGCCAACCTGCATTTGATTTGCAGCATCCCTGGGATGATTCCCCAAGCACTGCCAGGAGTGACCCTGGCTGTAACTCAGAAACAAACCAAAATGGAGAAGGAAGAGTGAGGAAATAAGTATATTCCTCCATTTCTTTTCTGCATAGACTAAATTATACATAGAGAGAAGATGACATCACAGCACTTATTCATCCTAACTCCCTGGATTTTACAAAATATATAAATAAAATAAAGCCTTACCCTTAATTTAGAGTATTTTAGCAATAGCATAAATCTACTATCTGCAACCTAGTTTCTAAGGACTTGGTCTCAAAGTAGCAATCCAAGAAGCTTCATAGAAGAAACTATAGTTTAGAGATAGTGTTGTAACTATATTATTTATTATCCTCAATTCTATTGGAGGTTAAATTATAATAGGCTTATAATGGGCACGATCCCAAACCTTTAGATAGTTTCTCTTCTAAAGGTCAGCACTTAATTTAGAAGATTTCTTCCAATGGAACAATGTTTCTCAAAACTTTTCAAAGTTTTATTTTAAAATTTGTATGTTACAGGGTCAAGCAGGAGGGGCATTTCGTTGCATGTTCTATCCCCAGCATCCCATGTCATGCCCTGTGCCACACTAGGAATGATTCCCAGAGCCAGAAGTAAACCCTAGCCACCTCTAGGTATGACCTGAAAATAAAATGTATATGTTAAATATGTTATGCCAGGTAGATACATCAGTATTGGATCATTTCTATAAGTGCTGATGAGTAGTATTGTTAATATTCATATTGGTCTATTTTATTAGGAAATACGCTCTCTTCAGGGGTCTCAAATTCATGGCCTGCGGGCCGCAAATGGCCCTCTGTACAACATTTTGTGGCCCTGCCCTAGAGGAATCTTTTTTTGTTTTGTTTTGTTTTAGTTGTTTGGGTCACACACCCCAATATTCAAGGCTTACTACTGACTTTGCACTCAAGGACCATCCTGACTTTGCCTCATGCAGCCTGTAGGTAAGTTGAGTTTGAGACCCCTGCGATTCTAGATGGTCTTGATCAAAATTTCACCATTCTGTGTGAAACATTTAGATTGAATTGGCTTTGAGTTTACAGCTTTATTTTCATTTTGACATAAAAATGTACATTCTGCATTCAAATGAAAAACACAGATTTATGAAGTTTTTATATAAGACATAATATTTACATATGGTATATTATAAAATGTAAGCATGTAGCTTGAACTTTTATATTTGTGTAAACCAGTATAACAGCAAGACAAGTAATATATTCAGCATCTCTGAAGGTTCCTTCCTTAACACCTCAGTAACTGCCTCTACCACAGGAAAAGTAACCACTACTTGGAAATATATTGCTATAATTTGTCTATACCTATAGTTTTTTCTCTGTATTTAGGTTTGATATTAATAGAATCATAAGATTTTTCATGTACTTTCAACATTCTGCAAGAGATAGAGGGCACATGGAGATTTACTCCTCAACATTGTATAGGATACAACTATATGAATATAGCACACTGATAAATTCTATTGCTAGACTTGTTTTCACGTTTGCTTTACTACAAAAGAATTGCAATGAGCAAATATACACCTTTTACATACACTTTGATTGGATGTGGGAAATAAGTTATGCTAATTTAAACATATTTGCCTAATGTTTTCCAAAGGAAATTATGCTAACACATTCTCCCACCAGCAGTGTAAAAAAATGCCTAGTCTCCCCACATCGTTGACAATTCTTGCTACTCTCACTATGTTTTTTATTTGTTTGTTTTGGGGATACAACCAGCAGTACTCAGGGTCTACTTAAATGTTTTAATTTATCCATTATGTGACTATCATTTAATTTCCCTTCACCTTATTAATGATAACACTCATAAGACATTGGCAGGTTTGATATTCTCTTGGGAGTTGTTTAAGTTTTTTGTGTTTTAAAAACAGTTGTATTTCCTGATTTAAATTACTTTATAAAGTTTTATAGATAAAAGATCCTTCTTAAAGGTTTATGGCAAATATTTTCTGATAGCTTGTGACTTAAAAAGTCAGGTAGCTTTACCAACTACTGAAATACTATTGACTTGATGAACACATGTCTTAGAAAATAATTGCCACTGTAGAGTTAGTTAACACTTTCATCACCTCACATAATTTCCATTTTTGTGTGATAAGAGCATTAATATCTATTTTCTTTTTTATTTTGTTATGTTTTGTTTTGGGGTCACACCCGGCAGCGGTCAGGATTTACTCCTGGATCTATGCTCAGAAATCGCACCTGGCAGGCTCAGGGGACCATATGAGATGTCAGGATTCGAACCACAAACCTTCTGCATGCAAGGCAAATGCCTTACCTCCATGCTATCTCTCCGGCCCCAATATCTATTTTCCTTTTTTCTTTTTTTGAGGTTTTTATTTATTTTCTGAAAGGATGACCAATTTATTTTATTAATATTTTTATTTATTTAAACATCTAGATTGCAAATATGATTATGATTAGGTTTCAGTCATGTAAAAAACACCCCCCTTCACCAGTGCAACATTCCTACCACCAATGTTGCAAATCTCCCTCCATCCAAACACACCACTACCTGTACTCAAGACAGGCTTTCCAGTTCTCTCATTCATTCACATGATCATGGTAGTTCTCAGTGTAGTTATTTCTATAACTGTACTCACTACTCTTTGTGGGGAGCTTCATGAAGTGAGCTGGAAGTTCCATTCCTCCTGTCATTGTCTCTGAGGATTGTTGCAAAAATGACTTATTTTTCTTAAAACCCATAGATGAGTGAGACTATTCTGCGTCTCTCTCTCTCCCTCTGACTTATTTCAATCAGCATGATAGATTCCATACACATCCATGTATAGGAAAATTTCATGACTTCATCTCTCCTGATGGCTGCATAATATTCCATTGCGTATAAGTGCCACAGTTTCTTTAGCCATTAGTCTGTTAAAGGGCATCTTGGTTGTTTTTAGAGCCTGGCTATTGTGAATAGTGTTGCAATAAATATAGGTGTGAGGGAGAGGTTTTTGTATTGTATTTGTGTTCTTAGGGTACATCCCTAGGAGTGGAATAGCTGGGTCAAATGGGAGCTCAGACTTTGGAGGAATCTCCATATCGCTTTCCATAGAGGTTTGACGAGACGCCATTCCCACCAGCAGTGGATAAGAATTCCTTTCTCTCCACATCCCCGCCAGCACTGATTGTTCTCATTCTTTGTGATGTGTGCCAATCTCTGTGGTGTGAGATGGTATTTCATCATTGTTTTGATTTGCATCTCCCTGATGATTAGTGATAAGGA
Organism: Crocidura indochinensis; assembly: GCA_004027635.1. Taxonomy (NCBI): domain Eukaryota; kingdom Metazoa; phylum Chordata; class Mammalia; order Eulipotyphla; family Soricidae; genus Crocidura; species Crocidura indochinensis. The sequence goes on from PVKC010011164.1 coordinate 18,243, forward strand.
GCATTTTTTCATGTGCCTTTGGCCATTTGTATTTCTTTTTTATCAAAGTGCCTGTTCATTTCTTCTCCCCATTTTTTGATGTGACTAGATGTTTTTTTCTTGTAAAGTTCTGTCAATGGCCTGTATATTTTGGATATTATCCCCTTACCTGATGGGTATTGGGTGAATAGTGTCTCCCACAGAGTGGGTGGCTCTTGTATCCTGGGCACTATTTATTTTGAGGTGCAGAAGCATCTCAGCTTAATATAGTCCCATCTGTTGACCTCTGCTTTCACTTGTTTGGAAAGTGCAGTTTCCTCCTTGAAGATGCCTTTATTCTAATGTCATGGAGTGTTTTACCTACGTGTTGTTCTATATACCTTATGGTATCAGGTCTGATATCAATGTTTTAAATTCATTTGGATTTTACCTTTGTACATGATGTTAACTGGGCTCTGTGTTCGCTTTTATAAAAGTGGCTAGCCAGTTCTGCCAGCACCACTTGTTGAAGAGGTTTTCCCTGCTCCACTTAGGATTTCTTGTTCCTTTGTCAAAAATTAGGTGATCGGATGTCTGGGGAACCTTGTCTGAGAACTCAGGCCTATTCCACTGATCTGAGGGTCTGTCTGTATTCCAATACCATGCTGTTTTGATAACTATTGCTTTGTAGTACAGTTTAATGTTGGGGAAAGTAATGCCTCCCATTTTCCTTTTCCCTAGGAGTGCTTTAGCTATTTAAGGGTGTTTATTGTTCCAGGTGAACTTCATAAGTGTTTGACCCACTTCTTTGAAGAATGTCATGGATATTTTTAGAGGGATCGCATTACAACTGTATAATGCTTTGGGGGGCAGTTATTGCCATTTTAATGATATTAATCATGCCAATCCATGAGTGGGGTATGTGTTTCCATTTCTGTGTGTCCTCTCTTATTTCTTGGAGCAGGGCTTTATAGTTTTCTTTGTATAGGTCCTTCACGTCTTTGGTAAAGTTGACACCAAATATTTGAGTTTGTGTGGCACTAATGTCAATGGGATTGCCTTCTTGACGTCCATCTCTTCCCTATTGGTGTATAAAAAGGCCATTGATTTCTGTGTGTTAAGTTTTGTAGCCTACCACCTTGGTATATGAGTCTATTGTTTCTAGAAGCTTTTTAATAGTCTTTAGGGTTTTCTAAGTAATTGTCATGTCATCTGCAAACAGTGAGAGCTTGACTTCTTCCTTTCCTATCTGGATTCCCTTGATATCTTTTTCTTGCCTGATCGCTATAGCAAGCACTTCCATGAGTATGTTGAAGAGGAACGTTGAGAGCGAACAGCCTTGTCTTGTACCTGAATTTAGAGGAAAGGATTTTAGTTTTTCTCCATTGAGGATAATATTTGTCATTGGCTTGTCATAGATGACTTTAAGTAGATTGAGAAAGATTCCATCCATTTCCATCTTCCTGAGAGTTTTGATCAAGAATGGGTGTTGGAACTTATCAAATGCTTTCTCTGTGTCTATGATCATGTGATTTTTATTTTTCTTGTTGTTCATGTTGTGTATGATGTTGATAGATTTAAGGATGTTAAACCACCCTTGCATTCCTGGGATGAAACATACTTGGTTGTGGTGTATGATCTTCTTGATGATGCATTGGATCCTATTTGCTAGGATTTTGGTGAAGGTCTTTGCATCTGCATTCACCAGGGATATTGGTCTGTAATTTTCTTTTTGGCAGCATCTCTGTCTGTTTTTCGTATAAAAGTGATGTTGGCTACAAAAAAGCTGTTTGGGAGTGTTCCCGTTTTTTTCAATTTCATGGAAGAGTCTGACTAGGATTGGTAGTAGCCCTCTTGAAAGGTTTGAAAGAATTCATTAGTAAATCCATCAGGGTCTGGGCTTTTCTTTTTGGGCAGATATTTGATTACAATTTCAATTTTCTCAATAGTTATGGGGGTGCTTAGATATGCTACATCCTCCCTACTTAACTGTGGAAGGTTATAAGTGTCCAAGAATTTATCCATTTCTCTAGGTTCTCATGTTTAGTAGCATAAAGTTTCTCAAAGTAGTCTCTGATTACCCTTTGGATCTCTGTGATATCTGACGTGATCTCCCCATTTTCATTTGTAATACGGGTTATCAGGTTTCTCTCTTTCTTTGTGAATTTTGCCAATGGTCTATCAATCTTTTTTATTTTTTCAAAGAACCAACTTCTGCTTTCATTGATCTTTTGAATTATTTCTTGGGTTTCCACTTCATTGATTTCTGCTTTCTGTTTTGTTATTTCCTTCTGTCTCCCTATATTTAATTCCTTTTCTTGGTCATTTTCTAATTTTTTGAGCTGCGTCATTAAGTTATTCAGGTATGCCCCTTCTTCCTTCCTTCCTGATGTGTGTTTGCAAAGCTATAAATTTTCCTCTTAAGGACCACTTTTGCTGTGTGCCATAGATTCTGGCAGTTTGTGTCTTCATTGTCATTTGTCTCCACAAAGTTTTGATTTCCTCTTTGATTTCATCTTGGATCCACTTGTTCAGTAGCAGGCTGTTTAATTTCCAATTGTTAAAGTTTTTTTTCTGTGTCCCTTTGTAGTTCACATCTAATTTCAGAGCCTTGTGGTCATAAAAGATAGCCTGCAAGATTTCTATCCTCTTGATTTTATGAAGGTATGTTTTAATTGTCAGCATGTGGTCTATCCAGGAGAATGACCCATGTACATTGAAGAAGAAGGTTTTGGGGGGTAGAGTGTCCTATATATATATAGTCCTCTTTCTTCTATTACACCTTTCAGGGCTAGTATGTTTTTGTTGGGTTTCAGTCTGGTTGACCTATCAAGTTTTGACAGGGCCGTGTTGAGTTCTCCCACAATTATTGTGTTATTATTGATGTCTTCTTTGAGATTTGTCAGTAATTACATTAGATAATTTGCTGGTCTCTCATTGGGTGCATATATGTTTAATAGTCTGATTTCTTCCTGTTGCACATATCCCTTGATTAGTAGATAGTGTCCATCTTTGTCCCTTACAACTTTTCTGAGTATAAATTTGGTGTCATCAGATATTCATATGGCCACCCCAGCATTTTTGAGGGTATTGTTTTCTTGAATGATTTTCCTTCAGCCTTTGATTTTGAGTATATGTTTGTTCTGGCTATTCAGGTGTGTTTCTTGTAGGCAGCAGAAGGTTGGATTCTTCTTTTTGACTAATTTTGCTACTCTATGTCTTTTAATTGGTGAATTTAGTCCATTGACATTGAGGGAGATGATTGTCATAGGATTTAATGTCATCTTTGTAGATAAGTTTGCTGTGCTTGTTGGTCTCACTTGTCTTAAATTAGACCTGTCAGTTTTCCCTTTAAGGCTGATTTATCATCTGTGAAGTTTCTGAGCTGTTGTTTATCCATGAAGCTATGTATTCTTCCATCAAACCTGAACGTGAGTCAGGCCGGGTGCAGTATTCTCGGTGAGGCATTCATTTCATTCAGTCTTGTCACAATATCCCACCACTGTCTTATGGCCTTGAGAGTTTCTTATGACATGTCTGCTGTAATTCTTAAGGATACTCCTTTTAATGTAATTTCCCTTTTTTGATCTTGCTGCTTTCAGTATTCTATCTCTATCAGTGGGATTTGTCATTGTAACGAGGATGTGTCTTGGGGTGTTTTTCTTCGGGTCTCTTTTAGCTGGTACTCTCGAGCATGCAGGATTTGATTGCATGTAGTCTTTAACTCTGGGAGTATCTCTTTGATGATGTCTATGAAAGTTGATTCTTCCTGGGTATCTTCTACCTGGGCCTCTGGAACTGCAATGATCCTTATGTTGTTTCTGTTGAGTTTATCAAAGATTTCTATTTTCATCTGTTTGCATCACTTGAGTACTTTTTCCATTGCCTGATCATTTGTCTTAAGGTTCTTTTCCAATTTCTTCTGTTGTGTTGAGTTTTTCTGCATCTCATCTTCCAGCATGCCAATTCTGTCCTCAGCTGCTATTACCCTGCTGGAGAGGGCATCCACTGAGTTTTTCAGTTCAGCTACTGTGTTTTTCAGATCTGTTATTTCAGTTTGGAGTTTTCTGATTTCTGTCTTTGTGTTCTGTTCAGATCGATCTATGCTTTTTTTGAGTTCTACAAACATCTTCCATATTTCTATTCTAAATTCTTTATCCATGAGGTTAATCAGATAGTTGAAATTTTTTAGGTCATCCAAGCTATTGTCTTCATTCTCTGTGCATGGTGTTTGCCTGTGAGGTTTCCCCATTGTCACACTTGTAGTGTGAGTTTTTCTGCGTGTTGTGGAGTGGTCATTGGTTAGAAAGTGTGCACGGCCGTGAAGTGAAGCAGAGCACCCACACTCTTCTGTGGCCTCTAAGTGACAGTTTTTTTGAGGATGTGCTCCCTAGGCCTCTGAGGAGAGCTTCAGGTATTCATGAAAGACAGTCAGGGAGAGCAAAGGTTTCCCTTGAGGTCCTCAGAGTCCTCAAAGTCACAGCAGGGCGGAGTCTCCACAGACCAGAGGGCTCAGCTTTTGCCTGGCAGCCCCCAGCCAGACTTTACTCACTCAGTCGCTGGGCAGCTTCAGAATGCAGTTTTTGGAGCGTGTGCTCCCTAGGCCTCTGAGGAGAGCTTCGGGTATTCATCAGTATCTATTTTCTTACCTGCTTTCAAATATATAACAGTAATTATATATATATATATATAATTATATATATATATATTAGGTCTCTGGAACTTGTCCTTGTTTTAGTAACTGGAATTCTGTACCATTTCACTAACATCATTCCATTTCTCCTGTCCCTAATCCCTGATAAATATGTTTCTACCTGTTTCAGTGAGTTAGATCTTTTTCAGATTTCCCATATAAGAGATAGAATATAGAGTTTTTTTCCTAATTTGTTTAATGTAGCATGAAGTTCTCAAGGCATATCCATATTGTTGTAAATGGCACAATTTCCTTTTCTTAGCTGAATAATATTTTATATATGATACTCTATCTGTATCATATCTGTATGATATAATATCTGTATCATATAGATATCTGTATCATATAGATATATCATCTCTGATGAATATTTGTTCTTTATATATCTTGGCAATTGTCAGTAATGCTGCAGTAAATATGTGAATACAGATATCTCTTTGAAATGTTTTTGTAATTTCCTTTGGTTAAATATTTATATTTAAGGCTGATGAATCATATAGAACTTCTATTTTCAATTTTTTATAATGGCCTCCCCAACTGTGCCTGAGGGTTATACCCAGTAATACTTGGCACTGTGTCGGTCTAATGGCACTATAATAATGGACAGCAGTGCAATGCTACTCAGGCCTAGAAACATTCAGTGATCACCAGGGCTATTATACCTAGTGGTGCTTGGGGGATCATGTGGTGCTGGAGATCAAATGTAAGACTTGAAGTCCTACCAATCACTATAGCTCTAGGATTTTGTGGCATTCTATTTTGTTTTATGTCTTCTTCATTTACTACATCATCATTTTTTTCTTGTAGCTATGCCATATGCCATATCCTACACTGTCCTCTAAATAAATAACTATAATCTCTTTTTTTAATTTTTATTGTGACTGAAGTTCTGATAACTATAATCTCTTAAACAATATTAGTATAATCAAATTTATATTCCTGTTTATAACTATAGCAAGAATTCTTAAATTTTTTCTTGAAGGAGAAAATGTGGTGGTGACCTCTACTAATAAAGCCTATAACATAATTTGAATTAGGTTAATAAAACTTAAAATGATTCAAGAATGAATAAATAACCTTGAGCCTAAAAAATTTCCTACAACAAATATTTGGACATTTTCTTTTAACTATAAAGTTTGACCAGTTAACCAATATGGTTTATTGTAGAAAGCTAACAGAGATAGGAGCTCATGCATCTGCTATCACGTCCTTTTGACCTATTGTAGGATATTTCTAGTTGAAAACTTACCAGAGTTAGACCATAAGCATGTGAATATGAAAAAAATCTATCTTCGGGGCCAGAGTGATGGGGCAGCAGTAGGGTGTTTTCCTTGCATGCCGCTGACACAGGATGGACCACAATTCGATCCCCCGGCATTCCATATGGTCCCCCAAGCCAGAGGTGATTTCTGAGCGCATAACCAGGACTAACAGCTGAGCATCACTGGGTATAGTCCAAAAACAAAAAATATCTATCTTCAATATTTATTAATTTTTATGTGAATATCTGTTGCATGTTTCTATTAGAATAGTTGAGATCAGAATAATTAATCATGAAAAGGTCTTTGAAACTTTTTTTATATTTTATTTTAACACCTTGATTACATACATAATTGTGTTTGGGTTTCAGTCATGTAAAGAGCACCACCCATCACCAGTGCAATGTTCCCATCATCATTGTCCCAAATCTCCCTCCTCCCACCCACCCCCAGCCTGTAATCAGGACAGGCTCTCCATTTCCCTCATACATTCTCATTATTAGGATAGTTCATAATGTAGTTATTTCTCTAACTAAACTCATCACTCTTTTTGGTGAACTTCATGAGGTGAGCTGGAACTTCCAGCTCTTTTCTCTTTTGTGTCTGAAAATTATTATTATTGCAAGAATGTCTTTCATTTTTCTTAAAACCCATAGATGAGTGAGACCATTCTCCGTTTTTCTTTCTCTCTGACTTATTTCACTCAGCATTATAGATTCCATGTACATCCATGTGTAGGAAAATTTCAAGACTTCATCTCTTCTGACAGCTGCATAATATTCCATTGTGTATATGTACCACAGTTTCTTTAGCCATTCGTCGGTTGAAGGGCATCTAGATTGTTTCCAGAGTCCTGATATGGTAAATAGTGCTGCAATGAATATAGGTGTAAGGAAGGGGTTCTTGTATTGTATTT
>PVKC010011165.1:0-24968 GCA_004027635.1 Crocidura indochinensis
TGTGTGTGTGTGTGTGTGTGCAAAACTTTTGCTAATAAATCTAGACCTATAATTGTTTAGTTATAAATAAAAACAAAGATGATATAATGTAAATATAAACTGCAGTTAGTCAAAACTCCAAGAAGTAAACCCAGGGCTTCTAGGGTGATGTACATGTGGAGGTATGCACATAGAGTGGCGACCCAGGCACATTGCAGCTCTTCATGTTTCCTCGTCCCTTGTCTCTGCATCTCTTCCCTCTGGCTAGTCTTAAGTTACAGTCTTTTATAATAACTGGAAATCTAGTTTATAACATTTCAATTGTACTCTAAATTAGTTTTAAAAATTGGATTTTTTTTTGTTTCGGGTCATACCTATTTTGGAGCTTTTCACTAAAGAACTGTTCTTAGGTGGTTCTTGATTCTTTTACTCCTCCTTATTTTATTACTGCTGGGTTAAAATTACTGCTGGCTATTAAACTGTTTTGTAAGTTAGGGACATAAACTAAAAAATTATAACAAACTTAAGTTGCTTTAGGATACAATAGTTTTTTACAAATCATGGTATCCTACTTAATGCTTTGGACAGACTGCTAAAAAATTTCAGCCAGAGCCCTGCCAGGAGTGATCTGTGAGCACAGAATCAGGTATAAGCTCTGAGAACCATTGGGTGTAGTTAAAAAATAAAATTGTAATGTGATTGACCTAGGACAAACCACAGTGCGATCCCCCAGTGTCCCATATGGTCCCCCAAGCCAGGAGCAATTTCTCAGTGCATAGCCAGAGGTAACCCCTGAGCATCACTGGTGTGACCCAAAAACCAAAAAAAATATAATAGATAAAAAATTTAAAAAAAGTTGTAGGGCCAGAGCAGTGGCGCAGGCTGTAGGGCATTTGCCTTGTACGCACTAACCTAAGACTGAACGCAGTTCAATCCCCTGGTGTCCTATACTGTCCCCCAAGTGAGGGGCGATTTCTTAGCATATAACCAGGAGTAACCCCTGAGTGTCACCGAGTATAGCCCAAAAACAAACAAACAAACAAAAAATTGTCTTTAAATTTTTTATTTTGAGGTGACTTTTGTTTTTAGGCCACACCAGTGATGCTCAGGGTTACTCCTATCTCTGCACCCAAAAATTACTCTTGGCAGGCTTTGGAAACCCTATAGGATGCCAGGGATTGAACTTGGATAAACCATCTGCAAGGCAAATGTCCTCACTGCTGTGCTATTCTCCAGCCCCCAAAGCTTTATTTTTTTTTTTTAGTATCTTCTTTATTTCATTTAAATAATTTACTAAATGCCTAGTATATGCTGGACACTGGGAGTACAGTTGGCTATAAAAACTAACATAGAGTCTCTGAGTGATAGTCTGTTATATACATGATAGAGTCATCATATATGGAACACAATTTTCATCAGTCTAGATGTTTATGTGAGACCTATTTTAACAAATAATGAAAAGGAGATCTAGATGATGTTTAACAGGGCTGAGCAGTCATAATGTTAATGTAGGGCTATATTATATGAGTTTATATTTTAACTGAAATAATAAAAGTTTAAAACCTTTTTTAAATTTTACTTTTATACAGGCAGCAAGAATGGGTGAATCAGCAAAGGGAAGACATTGAAAGACAAAGGAAACTTCTGGCCAAACGGAAACCTCCCACAACTAATAATTCTCAGGCCCCCTCTACCAATTCAGAACCAAAACAGAGGAAAAACAAGGCTGTCAATGGAGCAGAAAATGATCCCTTTGTTAGACCAAATTTGCCACAACTGTAAGTGTCCATCTGATTTCTTTTAAAAATATTGGCAGTGAGCATACCTCTTAATAAAGGATGTATTTTTTTGGCGGGGGGCCACACCCGGTGATGCTCAGGGGTTACTCCTGGCTGTGCGCTCAGAAGTCGCTCCTGGCTTGGGGGACCATATGGGACACCGGGGGATCAAACCGTGGTCCGTCCAAGGCTAGCGCTGGCAAGGCAGGCACCTTACCTCTAGCGCCACCGCCCGACCCCAAGGATGTATTTTTTAAGTAGTATAATAACTGTAGCTGAAAAGGAAGGCAATCTTGACATTTTACCTTTAAATTTATACTCCCAAATTTTGAATTCTATTTTTTTTTTAAATGGAGATTTATCAGCTCCAGTTAAAGGTGAAACCTAAGTAGCTAAGAGGAGATAGCTCAAGTCTTTCTTTAGTAACTGCCAGTTTTGATACTTGGTGTTGTCAATCATTTTTTTTCTCAGAATATTAAATAATATAAATAGCATGTTTTCTCAGCTATAAAGCAGTACCTTGATAGTTCATAAGTATTCTTTGTCTCTTCTTATAGTACATATACTTCTTGAATAGTGGCTACCTTCAGACTTACTACAGTAATGTTAATAACATTTAAACATCTGTCTCCACTCCACTTTTTTCTCATGATTAATTTTGGAAGTTGTATCCTTACTTAGTTAATAATGCTGCCTAAATGTATCACAAGAATCAAGTTCATTGTTTTCAAAACTATTTACTAAAGAGACAAAAGGAAAGTATCTTTTTCATATCAGTCTGCTGTACAGATATGTTCACACTGCTTACCCACACAGCTATTTCCTGTGCACATTTTTGGGGAAGGGGTCAGTTCTGGCTCTACACTCAGAAATCACTCCTGGCAGGCTCGGGGGAACATATGGGATGCCAGGATTTGAGCCACCGTCCTTCTGCATTCAAGGCAAATCCCTTACCTCCATGCTATCTCGCCGACCCCTTTTTCCTGTATTTTTTATTAATATTGTATTATCATCCTTTTTTTTAAGAATTTGTGGTATTTATTTTAATTGTACTTTTTTAAAATTGTACGATCACAATTGTACAAATTTTTTAATTAATTTTTATTGTGGCAAAAGTGAATTACAAATATTTCACAGTACATCTTTTTAAATGTACACACCAGGTTATTGAATGTGACCCTCAACATTTTTTGCATTTAAACTGGTGAATTATTTTGGGTAGATGGCAGGGAGAGGTACTTGGGTTATATCACACATGAGGTCATCAGCTCATGGTATTGTGATAGGGACCATGTGGTATAGGAACTTAAATTTAGGCCTATTGCATGCAAGCATGGACTCTAACCCTTTGCAGCCATCTAGCCCACATGGTAATAATTTTACCATTGGTGCATCTCAAATCTTCCTTATTTTAAAATAGTTTCATTGTTGGAATCAAACTACCTGCTATTAATATTTTTCAACAACAAATGAATTACCTCTTATAAATTAACAATTTTGTTGCCCTTTCTTTTTCCCTCCCAAAACATGGATGGATGATTAGGTCACCAGTTAAATAACAGAAAGTATGTGAAAGGTTTTCATTGATCCCTCAAGAGTAAGAGTAATTATTATGCTCATTTTCTCTGAGGTAGTTCCAGAATGGCCTGTCACTTCAATAATAATAATAGCCACTCTGTTTATAAGCATCTTTCCCTAGTTCCCCATGTCTGTTTCCATAAAGTTCTTCGGTGTTCATCTTTCATTACCTTTATTATTTTGCTTGTTTTTGCTGAGCTATGGATCATACCCAGGTCTTTACATGCTTGCAAGATGCATGTTCTTTATCTTTAGTTCACACCCCCAGCCTGTATTCCTCTTTTTTTGTTTTGTTTTGTTTTTCGGCCACACCTGGTGACACTCACGGGTTACTACTGGCTATACGCTCAGAAATTGCTCCTAGCTTTGGGGACCTTATGGGATGCTGGGAATCTAACTGTAGTTCGTCCTAGGCTAGTGCCTGCAAGGCAGATGCCTCACTGCTCTGACCCTGCTAGCCTGTATCCCTCTTTATATTAAACATCTTAATATAGGTTCCTATTGTTTTTATTTTTGTGTTAATTTGGGGTTTTTTTTTGTTTGTTTGGTTTTGAGGGCTAAGTTTTATTGTTTTGTCTTTGAGATTACTGTTTCATTTACTGTCATTAGCCTTCAGGGAGAAATTCATTCTCATAAGATCTTTCATGAACCTACTTTTTTTTTGTTGTTGTTGTTAGGATCATTCTCCAGTATCTATCCTCTGAGTACCTGATGCTGAACTCTTTTATTTCTACAGATCAGTGGTTTTCAAGGTCCATAATATAAAACTGAAAAGTTTCAAATCCACACTTTGGAAATCTCCTAAACTAAATTCCGGAATAATTTCTTAACAGTTTGATTCTCTGTAAAAAACAGTTTCACTGGTTTACTTTAACAATAATAAGGTTCTCTAGTACTCCAGTTTTCAACATTAACTTTATATTCTTCTAAGTCTTCACAATATGAATTGTTAGGGAGACCAGAGCAATAGCACAGTGGTAGGGCGTTTGCCCTGCACGCTGCCAGCCCCAGACAGACCCTAGTTCAGTTCCTGGCATCCCATATGGTCTCCCAAGCCTACCAGGAGCATTTTCTGAGCACATAGTCAGGAGTAATCCTCAGCACTGCTGTGTGTGACCCAAACCATCCTCACACCCCTCCCCCCCAAAAAAAAATAATTGTTAGGGGCCAGAGCAATAGCACAGAGTTGGGCATTTGCCTTGCGTGCAGGCAACCCGGGTTCAATTCCCAGCATTCCATATGGTCCTCCATGCTTGCCGAATACTTTCTGAGCACAAAGCCAGGAGTAACCACAGAAGGCTGCTGGGTGTGGCTCAAGCTGCCCACCCCCCCATGAAAGAATTATTAGTTAGCATACATATATATGCTAGTCATATATCAAGGCATCATAAGGTTTGGTTTTTGTTCTAGAGTTTGTTTTGATGTCACTAAAGATCAGAGAGAGAATATTAAGGTTAAGGAGCTTGCCTTGCATATGGTCAATCCCAATTCTTCAATTCCCTCTACTGAATATGGTCTCCTGAGTATCACCAGATATGGCTAAAGTCTCACACACCATCAAATAAATAAAAACTATGATCCTTACATTTTTTTTCTGGTTTCCCACTGCCCAATCAAAGTTATCTCTACATATTTTTAAATGTCATTTAAGTACATTTCTCATTTTCTGTTACTGCTGTATGTAATAAATTATCACAAAATGTACAGCAAGTGCAAATTCGTTATCTTAGAGTTTTAGAGATCACAGATCTATAGTGAACTTTAAAATCAAGATACCATCAAGGCTCTATTTTTCTAGTCATAGAAAAAGAGGATCCATCTCATTGTGTTTTGCAGCTTCTGGAGGAATATTACCTAGGGGCTGAGTATTTAAGTAGCAGTGGTAGTGTCTCCTCTACTGATGAGCTCTTTCTTTTTGTTCACTTCAGGTAGAATTCCAGGGGGCACTAAATTGTTTTTATTTTGCAAACCTTTGTTCTGACTGCTACAATTCCTGGTTTGTAATTTCCTTTCTTCTTGAAACTAGCAGTAGCCAGTCATTTCTCTCATATCACATCACAGATTCTAAGGTTCTCTCACACCTGCCCTTTTCTTTATTTAAGGATTCTTGTTTACATTGGGCCCACAAGAATAATCCAGAGGAACTCCCTATTGAAAGGTCAGCTAATTGGCAGTCTTAATTCCATCTGCTACCTTAATTCTTCTTTGCTATGTAGCTAACACATTCACATGTCTCAAGGTTAGACATGGGTTTTTGAGTGTAGTTATTGTTCTGCAAACCACAGCAGTGCATATTGCAAGTCATTAATTCTCAGTTCAGTTGTTGGAAACATTTGTTCTCTTCAGAGGCACAATCCCTTATATACTTATGTATCCCTTATCCCTTATATACTCCCATTACTTTTTCCCACTGATCCATTTTTTAATTGAGGTGAAGTTTATCTAGTATACCATTAACCATTTCAAAGTATAAAATTCAGTGGTGTTTTGTACATTCACAGTGGTAGAGTATCACTGGTTCCTTTAGTTTCAAAACATTTAATTCAGAACACATCATGCACATTAAATAATATTCCCTATTTCTGTCTCTCATCCCCTGGTAACAAATAATCTGCTTTCTCTATGTTTGCCTCTTTTGTGTAGTTAATAGAAAAAGAAATATATGACCCTTTTTGTCTGGGGTTCACTGTTTTTGTGTTGCATCCAAGTTATACTGTATATTAGTACATCATTCCTTTTTTTATATATGACTAATAATTATATATATGCACAACTTACTCATTTATTCATTGATAAACATTAAAGTTGTCTCCAACTTTGCCCTATTAATGAATAATGCTGCCATAAACAGTCTTCTAAAAAATGCTATGCGTTCTCTTACAGAACTGCCTGGCTATTTTTTCTGTTTATACTGTTTTGCAATCATGCCAGCGATAAGTGAGCACTCTCATTTCTCACATTCTTAGCTATGCTTTTTTATTTTGTTTTTATTTCTGAAATAATTAATGTTAAGTGTGTGTTCACATGTTCATGCACTCAGATGACTAGTGTTGAACACTGCCACACCTCCTAGTGCTCAGGGACCCTTGCCGTACTAAAGATCAAACTTAGGTCTCTCATGTGAAATGTGTTCTCAAGTCCTTTGAATCGTCTTCTGTCCCAATGTTTAACACTTTCAACATGCTTTATTGGTATCTGTATAGATCTTAATCATTCTGTCAATTTGTAATTGGTTTGTTTGATGGGTAGACATTTTCTACTTATTACATAATAAGAAGATAGTTTTCATTTGTTTAGTATTTACTTTCTGATAACATCCTTGGATATACAGTGCAGAGTGGGTTTTTATAATCCCTTTATTTCTTGTTGTGTGGGCAATTCTGAGCACTGCTCAGGTCCCACAATGTTTGGGGGTCACCTGAGTCATAAGCAAGCTGCTCATGGGATGAGATAGGTGATGGCATGAAGTATCAAGAACTGAACACAAGATTTGAACATGTAAAACGTGTGCTCTACTTTTTTTCTTTTCCCTCTTCATGTTATCAACATTCACACCGAAAATAACTTCTCTAAATTTACTAAGCCATTGCAACAGCATCAGCTATTAAAATAAAATTTAGCCGTGGTGTTAACCTAAGACTGGGTAGAAAGATTTTACTTAAAATGTTTTTGAACCCTTAAGTTATTTTTAGTGGAATACAAAATGAACAACCACATGGTTCTTTTCAAAGGCCTAAGAGTGACATTCTGCTGAGACTTTGTAATGCTAGGGATTACTTAGATCCCCCCTCCCTACTGTACTGGGGGCAACACAGCTGGGGGGGGAAAGGGGTGTCAGGAGGCACTAGGATCAGTGCCTGCTTTGCTTATGCCTTGAACTCTACACTATACATATATATGTATATATACATATACACACACATATATAGTATATAACACACATATACATAGTAAGTCCAGTTACCAATTGAAAATCAAAGTTTATTTTTCTTGAAATATTATTTCTTTAGAATTGATAAATTAAGAGCATCTAACGAGAAATACCATTTATACTAAATAATGATTTAGGAACTAAGCCAAACATAAATAGATTACACCAGTAAGGAGCTTAGCTAAAAGCCTCCCCCAAACACAAGGATGACCAAATAAGGACTTGGATTTAATAAAGTAATTTTTCAAATTTGAGGTATGACATGGAAGCTGTTGGCTGTGAAGCACTTACCCCTCTTCACTTTATCAGAATGCACACTCTTCTTCTTCCTCTGTTCCCCTTCTTCCTCTCCTCGTCATCATTCTCCTCCTTCCCCAAGCATGCTGAGGAACCAGTGGGGGCATTCTCAGGACTACTCACCTCAGGCAATTGGGCTGGATGATTGGCTGCTCAGGCCTAGTGATACTGGGGGCCACCAAGGTTACCCTGATGTTGCTTGAAGACACAGTGGTTCTTGGGATGGGACTTGCATAAAGCCTTATGCCCTTTTATTAAATTAAGAATTTGTTGCTTTGGACCAATTAAATTGAATTGCAAAGAGAACATGTTTGGGTATTTATTCTATCTTATCTCTAAAAGCAGAGATAAAAAATCTTAGTTTTCTCTTTTCTTGTCATTTAAATCTGAACCCAAAATGGACTGGCTCTTTGCATTGATTTCCTAGTACTTTCTTTTTTGTTGTTGTTTTGTTTTTTTTGTTTTGTTTGTTTTTTGTTTTTGGGCCACACCCGGCAGTGCTCAGGGGTTACTCCTGGCTATCTGCTCAGAAATAGCTCCTGGCAGGCACGGGGGACCATATGGGACATTAGGATTCGAACCAACCACCTTTGGTCCCTGGATCAGCTGCTCGCAAGGCAAACATTGCTGTGCTATCTCTCCAATTTCCTAGTACTTTCTATAACTATAATTCTTTCATTGACTTGAAAGGTTATATCTAAGTGGGTCCCTGCTATCCTTTCTACTGCTCATAGTCTCTTTTTTTTTTTTGGTTTTTGGGCCACACCCGGTGACGCTCAGGGGTTACTCCTGGCTATTTGCTCAGAAGTCGCTCCTGGCAGGCACGGGGGACCATATGGGGAACCGAGGAATCGAACCGTGGTCTGAAGGCAAGGCAGGCACCTTACCTGCAGCGCCACCGCCCGGCCCCCTCATAGTCTCTTTTGACATGTTCTGATGCTTGTATTATTTTTCTCTTACTTGCTAACATGATGCCATCTAAATCTTAACACTTAGAGCCTATCCTAGAATCTTTTTGACGTTTAACTCAAGATTCCCAGCACAAACTAGCATCATACACCTTTTTAAAGTTTATTTCATATTACTGTTAGTTGAGATTATTTTATTTTACTTGTTCTGTTTTTTTTTTTTTTCTATCTCCTCATCTCCACTGTGCCAATTTAAGTTGAGGTTGAATTGTAAAGAAAAAATGTCTAGGTAATGATCTAAATTCTAGAGCATTGTTCAGTACATGATTCTTGGGGCCAGCGAGGTGGCGCTAGAGGTAAGGTGTCTGCCTTGCAAGCACTAGCCAAGGAAGGACCATGGTTTGATCCCCCAGCATCCCGTATGGTCCCCCCCGGCCAGGGGCAATTTCTGAGCGTTTAGCCAGGAGTAACCCCTGAGCATCAAACAGGTGTGGCCTGAAAAACCAAAAAACAAACAAACAAAAAAATAGTACATGATTCTTATTAAAATAGTTGTCGTATTAATAAAATTAGTTTATTATCTTACCTTTATATTGAATGGAAAGTTGTCAACATTTGTTTTCACCTTATGCTGATTATTAATAAATATTAAGCTTAATATCTAGAATTACAATTTCATTTTTGACAGGTTGACTTTGGCGGAATATCATGAGCAGGAAGAAATTTTCAAACTTAGACTAGGACATCTCAAGAAGGTATGTGATGCATATGCTAAGTTTTTAGTCTGTTTAAAGAAAGCTATGTTTCAGGTCTCTTATTAAAGAATTCAAAGCAGAGTGAGAAAGAACCCAAACTTAAAATTTTAACATTTATGAGGAGCCCTAAAGTTACATTTTTATGTATATTTACGCATTTTAAAATAATATTCCTTACTATGACAACTTAAAAACATTGAGGTGCTGACAATTCCTTTTCCTATTCTGGATTAGTGATTTTGGGCATACCTCCTATGTCTTTATTATACTAACTTGTGTTTGTTTGTTTGTTTTTAAATAAGTGTTGTATTTGTTTTTAATGACTGTACTGTTTTATATTGTTTGTGTCCATGTCATGATAGGTTGAAATTATAATTATAAATAAATACCAAATTTGGTTTTTGGCTGCTGAATACTTAAATTGATTTGTTGTGTTAGTTAAAATATGTGCATTGGCAAATTCAGTTGCTTAGACATCAGTAATAGTATAAAATTATATATTTGGAAAAATGTTGCTATGAACTATTACAGTTTTAATGATATTTAGCTTTGCACTTCTTTATAAACTCAAATTACAATCAGTTCAATGAAGTTTTAGTAAAATTCCTTTTCTTTGATTCATTTTTTTTTTTTTTTTTTTTTGGTTTTTGGGCCACACCCGGCGACGCTCAGGGGTTACTCCTGGCTATTCGCTCAGAAGTCGCTCCAGGCAGGCACGGGGGAACATATGGGGAACCGGGGAATCGAACAGCGGTCTGTCCTAGGTTAGCGCAGTCACCTTATCTCCAGCGCCACCGCCCGCCACCGCCCGGCCCCATTCTTTGATTCATTTTTAATTGTTTTCATTTTGCTTATCAGATTACTTGATTTTTTAAAAAATACACTAAATTTGGCTAATCCTGAATTTTGTGAAGTAATTGAAGATAATATCATGATGTGATCTCTCTTGGGGTTGGGTGAGGCAGGTCAGAGAATCCCATTATGGTCCCAACTACTGTCATAGTAATTATTACTTTGTTTTTGTAATGCTATCAACATGTTCTTAGGCTCCTGCTGATTAATTATGGGGAATGGGAAATAAATATATGTATTTTTCTGCATATCTAGGCTACGCATGCAAACTTATTTATATAAGCATTTCTTACTAAGTCATTTATTTTCTGACTTTTACTGATTCACATACAATCTGTTGCCCTGTTTAGAAAAATTTCAACCTAACCTAGTTCTTGTCTTTAAAATTTTTTTTGTTTTGTTCTATTATAGTTATTGACTATTTATCCTGCTTTTTTGAGATGTAGTAGACAATTTCATTCTATTTTCTTTAACAGGTGTAATTGTAATAGAACTATAGAATGGAAAAGGAGATTTTATTGTGTAGACATTAAGAATATTTGTATGCCTGTCTAATTAATGCCTGTCTAAGGTATCTGCAGTGGGAAGGAATGGGATGCCCCCAAAAAAGAGCTCAGGGGGCCTTGAGGCTACTTGCAGATACTCTGCCTGCTGGCCATCTAATCCAGTACTAGGGTTCAGTAGCTCTATGCTCCCTTGACCCAGCCATGCTGGGGACCATCAGGAATATACCTAATGGTGCTCAGGGGACCAAATGTATGGGAGATTTAACTTGGATCATTGTACATTCAAGTCATGTGCTCCTGACCCTGATCTCCGCAGTTTCTACCTAAAGAATTTTGGTAAATGAATTCAGAGACCTGCATTTGATGTCCTATATATTTACCAATTATTTTCTTATCTTTTTCTTTCATGAGAATAGCATACTAAGTTAATGGCTGTAACTGAGGGCTATTATTTTCATATTTAATAATTAAATTCTAAATTACTTAAGTTAACATAAAATCTGAAATTAAAGTAGTTAAGTTAGAAGTTGACTATTTGTATTGCAAAAAGTACTTGTCATTTTTAAGGCTTTAGGAGGGGCTTTGGTCTTGTTTGGTTGATTTAAAGTATTATTTTTATTATTATTATTATTATTATTATTTTGGTTTTTGATTTTTGGGTCACCTGGCAGCGCTCAGAGGTTACTCCTGGCTCTATGCTCAGAAATCGCTCCTGGCAGGCTCAGGGGACCATATGGGATGCCAGGATTCAAACCACCGTCCTTCTGCATGCAAGGCAAATGCCCTACCTTCATACTATCTCTCCGGCCCCCACTTCTTATTTTCTAAAAAAAGATATACTTAAAATGTCTTATTTTTTTTGGGGGGGCCACACCCGGTGACGCTCAGGGTGTGGCTCCTGGCTATTCGCTCAGAAGTCGCTCCTGGCAGGCCCGGGGGACCACATGGGGAACCAGGGGATCGAACCGCTGTCCGTCCTAGGTTAGCGCAGGCACCTCATCTCCAGCACTACCGCGGGCCCCTTAAAATGTCTTATTATTAAACAACAGTTATAATCTGTTCTTAATTAATTACTGCATCTTTTCAATCTCTTTTGTAATATTGACATTTCTAGGTTTGTTTTGTTTTGTTTTTTTGGTTTTTGGGTCACACCCGGCAGTGCTCAGGGGTTACTCCTGGCTCCATGCTCAGAAATTGCTCCTGGCAGGCCCGGGGGACCATATGGGGCACCGGGATTCGAACTGATGACCTTTTGCATGAAAGGCAAACGCCTTACCTCCATGCTATCTCCCGGGCCCCCTAGTTTTGTATTTTTAATAATAGTTATACCACCCACAATCTGATTTGAGGATTTTTTTCCTGATTTGAAGATTTTTGTCTAACTTTGATACATTTACTGAGCTGTTTTAGAGTTCTTTTCTTCTTCATAATCAATTACATTACTTCTTTAACCTCTACAAATATTTAGGGCAAGTGGATAAACTGCTAAAAAAAAATTCTTAAATTCTCACTTTCTTTTGAAAGACTATTTTTGGAGAGAATAATAAATGTATTACTAAGGAAAACTTTTTCTAGTAGTATAGAGAGAATAAAATATATACTACTTGCACCTGCCAGGAGCTATTTCTGAGCAGACAGCCAGGAGTAACCTCTGAGCACCGCTGGGTGTGGCCCAAGAACCAAAAAATATATATATACTACTAGCATATAACATTTTCTTGCCTCTTGACCACTGCCTATTTTTCACTGTGCCATTAAAAAATAAGAATTAAATTACATGTTTTACAAATGTGCTATTTGACATTCTCAAGGACTGTTGGAAAAATAGATTATTAAAATTGTACATTGTGGGGCCTCAGAGCCATAATACAACAGATGGGTATTTTCTTGCATGTGACCAACCCAGATTCAACCCTCGGCGTCCCATATGGTCCCCCCAAATAAAATAAAGTAGGCATTTCATTTTCTCAGTAAGGTAAATTTGTATAGAATGTAATGCAAAGACTAAGTGTAAGTTAGGAGAAAAGATATCACTCTTATCCATTCATTAGGTTACTATGTTTATTAAGTTAACACAAACTGTACCCCCCAGCATGTAGCTTTATTCTAACATAGGCTGGATCCATTCTGTGAATATTTTATATGTGTGTAATATAATGTCTACTTAGGTTTAGACAGAGTTACCCTTTTACCCTCCCATTAATAAAAACTCTTAAAAGTTCATCAAAATCAGGCCGGAGAGGTAACATGGAGGTAAGGCGTTTGCCTTGCATGCAAAAGAACAGTGGTTTGAATCCCGGCATCCCATATGGTACCCCAAGCCTGCCAGGAGCAATTTCTGATCATAGAGCCAGGAGTAACCCCTGAGCGCTGCCAGGTATGATTCAAAAACAAAAACAAAAAAAAAAGTTCATCAAATATTTTTAGTAATGTCACATTTTTAATAGTTAATCTTTGTTATTTATGTACATATTTCTCTCTCACTTACTAATTGATTTATTTCCCCATGTCTAATAGGCATGTTTCAATTACTCATTTCAAAAAACTCATAAAAATGCATGTTTGGGGCTGGAGTGATAGCACAGTGGTAGGGCATTTGCCTTGCACATGGCCGACCCACTACCAGTTGACACAGTACCAATGGTGGTTTGATTCACAGTATCCTATATGGTCCCCTGAGACTGCCATGGACGATTTCTGAGCACAGAGCCAGGAGTAACCCATGAACATCGCCTGGCGTGACCCAAAAACCAACAAAACAAAACGAAGCAAAAATGCATCTACAGGCCTTTGATATTTTAACCATTCTAAATAAAACATTTAATTCCAGGTATATATTTCTGTAAATTACTATAGCCAATATAGTAATATAGCCAAAACTATATCTCAGGGGCCAAAGTAGTGGCGCAAGTGGTAAAGCATCTGCCTTGCCTGCGCTAGCCTAGAATAGACCACGGTTTGATCCCCTAGCGTCCCATATGGTACCCCAAGCCAGGAGCAATTTCTGAGCACATAGCCAGGAATAACCCCTGAGCATCACCGGGAGTGGCCCCTCCACACACAAAAACAATCTTTATATTTCAAAATAAGGGGGGTTGTTTGCTTTTCATTTAGTTTTCTTGTAAACTATCATTTTATAAGATAAAGGAGATAGGTTAAGTTTTCAGATAGATATTCTTCTCAAATACTACTTTATTCTGTTACTAATTATTGTGTTCATGCTATTTCTGGCTAGTTTATTTCTTATCACTATAAATTTGTGGATGGGGGACCTATACCCAATGCTATTCAAGATTAGTCCTGGCTCTAGGGATCACTCTTGACGGGCTTTCTAGGATGATGGAGTTAAAGCACAGGTCAGCTGCATGCAAGGCAAGTGCCTTACCCACTGTATTATTTCTCCAGCTCTCTAAATTTGTTTTTTTTTGTTGTTGTTTTTTGGGTCACACCCGGCAGTGCTCAGGGGTTACTCCTGGCTCCATGCTCAGAAATTGCTCCTGGTAGGCACGGGGGACCATATGGGGCACCGGGATTCGAACCGATGACCTTTTGCATGAAAGGCAAACGCCTTACCTCCATGCTATCTCCCGGGCCCCTCTAAATTTGTTTTTAAAGGTCAGTAGAAAGAGCACATTTTTTTATTAATAATGTTAATACCACCTGGCATATTTTTATCTTGTATGTAGCTTAAGGATTTGACACACAGCAAAGAACTATTAAATAACATGATGACTAGAACTGGTGGTGGAAACCTCTCCTGATGTGCTTGCCTTTGCTCCTGACTATATGAGCCTAAAGTGTTGAGCCTGGTAATGTGATACTAAGGATTACCTGGACCACGCTGTGTCCTGGGAAGGGGAAGTGAGGCAGCATTTGGTGTTAAAAATTTTACTCCAGCCCCCTGAAGTTCCACTCTTTAAAATTGTTACTGTTTTGAAGCAAACCTACCCACTATTCAGTATTATGTACCTGTACCACAGGTAGAATTTGTAGATTTAAGAAAACAAGCAAATTAAATTGTAGTCAACTTTTTTTTTTGGGGGGGGGGTTACACTCATCAGTTCTCAGGTGTTACTCCTGGCTCTACGCTCAGAAATCACTCCTGGCAGGCTTGGGGGACCATTGGGGATGCCGGAATTCAAACCAATGACCTTCTGCATGCAAGGAAAACACCTTCCCTCCGTGCTATCTCTCTGGCCTCAGTCAACTTTTGTGGTCTTGTTAGGAAAAGCTATTTCTCTTTGTAATCTGAAGAACTATATACATAGCTTTGTAAGGTTTGTTACCAAATTAACACACTTGTCTTAAATTTCTGAAAAACTATCATTCAAAGTTTATTCTTTTTATATATCCTATAAACCTAAAAAAAAATCATTATTTTTTGGATCCTAGGGTATGAAAGAAAAATCTAAACTAGCAAGCATTAATCATCTGCAGAGATCTGGGTTCAGGTTTATCGTTCCAGACTGACAGATTTTTGATCTTATAGTGCCTAAGAGTTGAGTTTTTCTGCTGCTGGAATAAGAAAAAATCTAGCTGTCTGATATTTAATTTGTCAGACCTTATGATAAGTTATGTTTAATAAACCAAAGAGAGAATCATGAAGAACTGGTGAGACTGTTGGCTAAGACTCCAGAGTACAGAAAATGAGGTTTGTGGGACATAGAAATGATTTTAATTTGTACTCAGTCTTTATCAGCAAGTTAATAGCCACTTAGCTCAAAGTTTAAAGCCAAAAGTAAGTTATAATATACAGAATCTATAAATTTCAGGATAAGATTGATAGGTATATTGGAATATATTTTAGCTCTTTTGAGGGGTGGCTACACTCGGTGATGCTCAGGTGTGGGTTACTCCTGGTTATGTGCTGAGAAATCGTTCCTGACTTGGGGGGTCATCAGGGATGCCAGGGGATCAAATTGCAGTCCATCCTAGGTTACCACATGTAAAGCAAATACCCTACCACTTGCGCCACTGCTCTGGCCCCCATCTTTTAGCATTTTAACAAGGGCAACTATTTGAAAGAAAAAAACAAAGGTGCTAGGGCTGGAATGATAGTACAGTCAGTCAGATGATAGACTTGCATGCTGCTGACCTGGATTTGATCCCTGGTATTCCATATAACCCCCCAAACAACACCAGGATTAATTTTTGATTACAGAATCAGCAGTAATCTCTGAGCACCATGGAGTGTTATAAATAAATAAATAAATAAATGAAGCAAAAACAAGGTTTTTGTTTTTGACGTGAACCTAATAATGAAGAATGAAATGAGTATGGTTGGGCAGAAAAACTAGAATTGTAGTTATTGCAGACACTGAAAGAAATGCACATTTAAAGAAGTACACATGCATCCCTCCAGATTTTAGTTGAGAGAAAATTTATATACAGAAAACTGCACACACAGTAAATGTTGCTCAGAAACTTTTGACAAATATATCTACTTGTGATGATATTACTGAAATAAGATACAAAGCATTTCTATTATTCCAGAAAAATTCATCCATGATCCTGTGCAGTCAGTGTGCCTCACAAAGCATAGACGAGCTTTGTCTCTTCTAAAATTTTATTTCATAATACTGCTTAAAAGATACTGGTTACCAATCATATTATCCCCAAATAATAAGTGAATAAGAATTCTTTTTTTTTTTTTTTTTTTGAGCCACACCCGGTGACGCTCAGGGGTTACTCCTGGCTATTTGCTCAGAAGTTGCTCCTGGCAGGCACGGGGGACCATATGGGGAACCGGGGGATCGAACCGTGGTCCGTCCTAGGTTAGCACAGGCACTTTACCTCCAGCGCCACCGCCCGGCCCCTGAATAAGAATTCTTAAGGTTATTGAAAACCAATAGCTATTCTGTCACTCAAATTCATAATGTAAATTTCATGTGGATGTATGGCACTCTTTATTGTTTAACTTGGGGCCGGAGAGATAGCACAGCAATGCTTGCATGCAAAAGGACGGTGGTTCGAATTCCGACGTCCCTTATGGTCCTCCGAGTCTGCCGGGAGCGATATCTGAGCATAGAGCCAGGAGTAACCCCTGAGCAATGCCGGGTGTGACACCACCCCCCTCCCTCAAAAAAAAAAAACAAAAAAACCTTGGGGCCAGAGAGATAGCATGGAGGGTAAGGCGTGTGCCTTTCATGCAGGTCATCGTTTTGAATCCCGGCGTCCCATATGGTCCCCCGAGCCTGCCTGGAGCGATTTCTGAGCAGAGAGCCAGGAGTAACCCCTGAGCGATGCCGGGTGTGACCCAAAAACAAAAAACAGAAAAACAAAACTTTATTGTTTAACTTTAGGCAGGTTTCAGATTTTTAGTCATACCTGATAGAGGTGGGGCTAATAGGTAATTATCGGTCTCTCTTGTTAGGTTGGGGCGGCATGTAGTGCTGGTAATAGAAGCCAGGGCTCCCACATAGGAATCTTGTTTTTCAACATTTTGAACTATATCCAACCTCAGTCTTCAATTTTACATTTAAGATTTTAAACTTTTGGTTATATTTGGAGAGGATACATATAGACTTGCTATCTCAGTATTAAATAGCACAGTAGAGGGGTCGGAAAGATAGCATGGAGGTAAGGCGTTTGCCTTTCATGCAGAAGGATGGTGGTTCAAATTCTGGCATCCCATATGGTCCCCTGTGCCTGCCAGGGGCGATTTCTGAGCATAGAGCCAGGAGTAACCTCTGAGCACTGCCGGGTGTGACCCCAAAACAAAAAAGAACAACAACAACAAAAAAAGCACAGTAGATAACATCAAATAATATTGTAAGGATTGGTTTTAGTTGTCTATAATTGGTGTGTGTATGAGAGAGAAGAAAATTTATAAACCTTCAGTGAAACTACCAGAACATTTTTGACAAAACAAACCAATATATAATTCAGACAGGATTAGTCAAGAATCATCAGCTCCAACACATGTACCATTTCAGAAGAAATCAACTAAACAGTTAACAGTCTCCTCAATCTCTACTAAAACAAAAATCACATCCAACATGCCACCTGACACCATTTCTTTCTTTCTCTCTTTCTCCCTTGCTCCTTACGATGTGGTATTCATCTTTCCTTGTGCCTCCGTTCTGAAGAAATAACAGTGTAGTAACAACTGCCACTGAAATCCTCTTCTCTGACCGATATTGGCACCTGCAAAGTGAAACAACCACTAACAGGCTCAGCAACATCAGTATTAATCTTCCATGATGAAATCTTTACAGGTCAAGAACAGCACAGAAGTCTTTTATCTTTCCTTCACATGGACTATGCAACTAGTTGAAATGGAAGACCATGGATTTTTCTACACACCTTTTGAACAGTGGAAAATACAGGGCATTTGGCTTTAGGTGAATTGACCCCCAAATATTTTTGATATTTGATACTTCCATTGGTCTTTGTAGAATATCTTTCTCAATTGATATGCCCTTTATTTAACCACGAAGAATAAGTTTGCACATGTGACCTTGTTTGTCACGTTACATTTGAATAAGCATATGAAAATAACAAATAATATAATGCTGGGAGGGTTCTTAAATCTCTAAGTCTGTTCACTTTTACATTCATGTCATTACATTGAAGATTCGAAGAAATATCTTGGAATTCTTCTCTTAATTAAAGTCAGCCCGCAATACTACTTGTGTAGGCAGTAGTTTTCAGAGGGATTCTAATGAAAGTACCCAGATTTTCTACCAAAGAAAGAAATAAATAAAAATTATGTAAGGTAAAGTCCAAGGAGAATGTTCTATGGTTCTGAACGTAGCATGTGTGAACAAAAAAGGTGCCAAGAGCAGTACTAGAATTTTAAGCTTGGGTGTTTTTTCCTCATTATTCCTTACATTTTTCAACTTTTGATATGAGGCACACATACTTGGTTAGAGCTTCATTAACACAAATTGTGGCACTGGTATTAGCATGTCTTAAATAAATAGTATTTTATAAAAGGAGAACTTGTGTTGAGAGCGCATGGAATTAGCTGCAGTTAAGAAAACTCCCAGTATTTATATTCTGCCTCCTACTCGCATTATGGACCTGCAAATACATTCCTGGCTCTGTGTTTTCCCTTTATTTATTTTTTGTTTTGTTTTGTTTTTTTGTTGGGTTACACCCGGCAGCGCTCAGGGGTTCCTCCTGGCTCTACGCTCAGAAATCGCTCCTGACAGGCTCGGGGGACCATATAGGATGCCGGGATTTGAACCACCGTCCTTCTGCATGCAAGGCAAATGCCCTACCTCTGTGCCATTCCTCCAGCCCTGTGTTTTCCCTTTATACTCATATGTCTAAACTTGGTACTAGTAGATGTTCAGTTACCAAGATAAAAAAAGTAGAATCTATTTTAGATATGAGTGTTTAATATTCAACCATTTGTAGTATAGACAATGGAATGTTTTTAATTTTGGAAAGAATTTTAAAAGTCTTGTTAACTATTGGTCAGGGCAGAGTTTACTTCATTTGTTCGTTCTGTCAAAAGCTATAGTCTTCTGCTGTTGATCATAGACCCATGCTGATTTTGGGGGGCAAAAAATGTTAAATACCATTAGTCTGCTTCTGATATATGGACCAATAATCAGGATAGGTGTTGGACTGCGGGTGGGAAAAGATTGAATAGTGATCTCATGATCACTGTTATGCAAGAAACAAAAAGAATGGCTTCATCCTTGACTCTTCCCAATCAGAATCACATCTCTGCGCCAACTATATGCAAAAAGAATCTGAGAGCGTAGGCTCTTCACCTTGTGTGTGTGTGTTTGGTTTTTGATCCAAAAACCAAATTTGATAATGCTCAGGGATTATTCCTGGCTATGTGCTCAGAAATTGTTCTTGGCTTAGAAGACCGGATGGGATTTGGGGGATCGAACCATCGTTCATCCTAGGTTAGTTGCACGCAAGGCAAACACCCTACTGCTGCGCCACCGCTCAGGCCCCAGCTCTTCACTTTGTTGTATAGCATTTAAATCTTTCCATACATAAACTGTAGAATATGCCAAAGTCCTATAAAAATAGAAAAGAAAGCAGCAAACTAGAAGGGATGTTGTATACTATAGTATGTATTGTGCCTGCATTTGCTAGTATTTGGTTTTAGTATCTAATAAGACAGTAATTTTAATATCAAGGAATTTTCACAGTTCTATGGTCCTTTTTCAGCAAGTGTCCTCAGCCTGTCAATTTTGCCCATCAATTGAACTGTTACCTGTTGCTGTGAGAACATAGGATTTTTTTTAAATAGAATAGGATAACAGACCTTCAAAATCTATTATTTTGAGGAGGTTGGAGAGATAACACAGTGGGTAGTTCTTGCCTTGCAAACAGCAGGCCTTGAAACCCAACGTCCAATATGGCCCCTCAAGCCCACCTGGAGGAATTCTGAACACAGTGCTATGAGTAACCTCTGTTCATGTGAACCAAAACCTTTAAGGGGAAAAAAATGCCATTTTAAATTATTCCCAGTTAGAGGTTTTAGTATAGGTATTTATACATATGAAGAGAATAAAACACCTACCACCATCTAGCCATAAAGGAAGGAAATGAAGTGTTGAGAAGAAGCCATTAGGATTTTAAGATCATTATCTAAGCCAATTAAACACCTGAGGGAGACACTATACGTTCCCAATAGTAAGAATCAGCTCAGAGACGGGAATGAGTGTGGAGGGAGCCCTTACTTAGGCAGGAAAGGATCCTACTTTCTCTTCCCCCCATGAATTTCCTCAATTTTTTTTCCTTCTCTTTCTGCTCTACTTCTCAATTATACTTGAGAAAAGATAAAAGTGACCGTTGTTTAAAATTCTGCTCTCTTTAAATTCAGACATACATTGTATATTTGGGGTTTTGCTTGTTGGTTGCTTCTGATTTTTATTGATTAATCACTCCTATTCATATTTCTTTATTCTTTTTTTTTTTGTTTTGTTTTTTTGTTTTTGGGTCACACCCGGCAGCACTCAGGGGTTACTCCTGGCTCCATGCTCAGAAATTGCTCCTGGCAGGCACGGGGGACCATATGGGGCACCGGGATTCGAACCGATGACCTTTTGCATGAAAGGCAAACGCCTTACCTCCATGCTATCTCCCGGGCCCCTCCTATTCATATTTTAAAACAGAAGTACATAATATGTAACCTGAGAAATCATAGTAAAGACAAATTTGAAGTAAATTGAGAGTTCTTTATTCTTGATCTGCAGGGGTTTTTGTTATCTTTTAATAATAGTGTTCTTTATTTTACCTATTACTTTCTTGATAAGAAACTGTAAGAATAACAAAGAGTGGGGCCTGGAAGATAGCATGGAGGTAAGGCGTTTACCTTTCATGCAAAAGGTCATCGGTTCGAATCCCGATGCCCCATATGGTCCCCGGTGCCTGCCAGGTGCAATTTCTGAGCATGGAGCCAGGAGTAACCCCTGAGCACTGCCAGGTGTGACCCAAAAACAAACAAACAAAAAAGAATAACAAAGAGTTTCATAAGATAAAAATAAGCTGAGTATCTAGAGATACTAATGTTTGAGGAATTATTGTTAATGTTACTAAAATTTGGTGTTAGACTTTCTTCACTATAACCACTTAGCAACCTCATTACCTGTAACTTTTTGAAACTTCATTCTGAACCTATTTTGCTAGACCAGTTAATATAAATTTGGAGCTATTCAGTTGTTTATTCAAGGTGATCCATTTTTCTCAACATATACCATTGTAATAAACTATGCAGCATTTCTTTTCCATTACCATTCCTCATAGATTATAGACAAAATGAAATTATATGTATCAAGATATTTCATCTTTGCTTTAAAGAAAGTAGTTTTACAAAGATAGCTTTAGGGTGAGAGAGATAATACAGTGGCTTTCCCTGTGCATGACTGACCTGGGTTTGATTCCCAGTACTGCTTGTAGAACTCCACAGGACTAAGCTCTGAACACTACCATGTATGGCCAAAAGAACAAAACAAAAAGTAATTTTAATGTGTTTTATATTCAAGATTTGTATGCCTTTATTGCCTACATACCTCACCTTTCTGGGGTAGGGGTTTGGGCCACACATAGCATTGATCAGGGATTACTCCTGGCTCTGCACTAAGGTGCTTCGGAGACCATATGGTATACCAGGGATCAAACCCAGGTTGGCTACATGCAGGGCAAATGCCCTACCACTGTACTATCACACCAGCTCCTTCACTTTTTTTTAAATAATTGCCCTTGTTAAAATGCTCAAAAATATTCCAGATGTACTTAGCTGACCCAGGTCCAACCCCTAGCACCTTGGATGACTTCCCTAGCAGTGCCTGGAGTAAACTCCGTGTACTCCCTCATAAGACCCAAAATCTAAATGAATGAAGAAAAGAGAAAATTTTTAAAATAGCTTTAGTATGCACTATTGAATTGCCTGTTGTACTTGTTTAAATGTGAGGGTGTGCCCTTTTATATTTGATCACCACTGACCTCTCTTTAATGCATCTCACATTCTTTCTATACCATAATTGTTTGCAGAGATCATTTCCTTCCCATTGATACTGTTGACTGCCTTTCCTTGAACTGCTCAGGCAGTGTGTGAATCCAGGATTAAAACGTGATTATTTTCGCAATCTAGTTGGTTAGTTATCTCTCGATTTTATGATAACACTTAGCTTTGCTATGCTTTTGAGTTTTTTATTCTTTAATGAATTCAAGTCAGTTGTGAGCCTAGCTACAATTGCTTCTTCGAAGCCCTCTGGAAAAGATGAATTCTGTCGTGGGCTGGATTAATAGCACTTTGCGGGCCCTAACCTTGCATGCAGCCTACCTTTGTTCATCCCCCCCAAGCACTACCAGGAGAAATTCCTCTGAGCCTGGCTGAGTATGACCCAAAAAATGAACTAACGAAACAAAAATATTAATTCTGGTAAGGGCCCAGAGGCTAATCTCAAGCAAGAAAAGCATAGTGTAAAAAGGATTGATCTTTGGAAATGATCTGTTCTAAAGATAAATTTGTTTGAGCTAATATATCCTTGATTATTGTGTCCTGGGGCCAGAACTAAACTGGACCTTGCCCCTTTCTGTATAAAGAGGATACTACGCAGTAATATTTCATTTGTCCAAGTCTGTGTATTAATCTATTAAAGATAAGATAAAAAAAATGTCCAGCAGGGCTCAATTTCTCAGTTTCTGGTGAAGGTACCTTTTCTCTGTCCCACTCTGGATAAAGGGATGTTTCTTCTCTTACAAAACCACTAATCCCATGGTAAGGGTCCCTCCCTAGAGGTTTAATCTCGCTGTAACTCCCACAGTGCCCATCTCATACATCCTTATACCGCCATTTAACTTTAACCAGGGGAATTTCAAAGGGACACAAACCTTCATTCTCTAATATAAATACTTCAGTGGGATTTAAGAGAAATTACTTAAGAGTTACAGAATTATCTTTTCTTCTCAGAAAGTGTGTCATTTTAAAGTTTCAAGATATTGTGGAGCAGATACTAAATTAAGCCAATTAATTTTATTAGCCCTCATAAGGATTTATGTCTTAGCTGTAAATAAAACCTGATTCTTTTCTATGATCATTTCTTTAAAAGCCTAGAATTCAGTATCTACTCTTCCCCCCTAGTTCTAATGACAGTTTTTTCTTGTAACTCACAGTTACAAGAATGAATGAATTCAGTTACAACTGAATGAAGCCTACCTAATGCTTTTGTTTTCTAAGATTTTGGGGACACAATTCCCACACTGTTTAAGAGACAAGACTGGTACAGGCATACATTTCACTTTTTGAAGTACTATTTTTTATCTGTGGATTAGCAAAAAAGTATAAAATAAGTATAATTGTCAAGCTGGTTGAATCTTGTAACTGTATATTTATAAACTACATACTATATACTGATATAATTTCTGATTAATATAATAGCTCTATAGTATAAATTAAAATAAAAGCTACGACTGTTGGGCCTGAGAGATAATATAGCAGGTGACTTACCTGTACCTTCTCAGCCCAGGTTTCATTCTTGATACTGCTATGGTCCCCTTACACTTTTCCAGGAGTAATCCTTGAGCACCATTGGGTGTGGCTCAAAACCAAAACAAGAAAAGTTTAGATGTGTTGTAACTGATACTTTAATAGACATTTTACTATTGTATCAGATTGTTTTTTACATTCCACCAACTGAGCACATGTAATGTCGTTTCTACATTAATTATGAAGAGGAAAAGCTATTGTTTTCTTGTTCTTTGGTGTAAATAAATTGCTTTTTTTTTTTAATCCTTAGGGGCATATCTTCATAGTCAATTTCTTGGTCTATTTTGTATGATTAAAACAGCTAAACTGTAGTTTTAGTTTATTGTTTCAAAGCTTTTTAATATATTTTGTGTCCTTCTAGTGAATCTTTTATTATTAATCTCCTAGGATATTGCCTTTTTTAATTAAAATGAGAATTATTTGTGTCTGAAGCTGCATTACAATGAAGTAGATAGCTCCAAGGAAGTGCATGCATGCCGAGCTCCAAGAGCTCCAAGTTAGATCCCCACCACCTCATGACACCACCCCCAGCACCATTAGCTGTGTCCTAATCCCCTACCCTCAAATTGAGCATCTATAAAGCTCAATTAAGTGAAGAAATTTCACTTAAATTAAGATTGTTGAGTGCAGTGTTTCTCAATCTTTATCCAACCATGACTTTTGTCACATCTTGTTTACTTTTCATAACTCCTCCTCCTGCCCCTTGCCCCTGGTCATGTGTTGTGGCCCTCCCCATATGTGATTCTCACCTGTGGCCTCCTTGGGAAATTCTGCAGAAGGCCTTGACTAAGAAACCCTGGTCTAGGGCAGCTATTTTTTTAAAAAATCTCTCCCAAATTCTACAAAGATTGGTTTTTATTTTTTAAAATATCTGTCAAGTAATGTCTAATATATGTTGAATATTTGCAATAATTTGTGATTGATTTTCATCTTAGATAATACACAAGGATTATGGGGTTTTTCTTGCACATATCTGATTACAGTTCTATTCCCAGCACCTTAGCTGGTCCCCAGAACTACTCCAGGTGTGACCCATGTGCACAGAGCAAGGTGTAAGCACCAAGTACCACTAAGCCTTAATTAAAGTTATCATACCTTTGCTTTGGGATTAAAAATGTTACAAGGATTAAGGTATTTGCTTTGTAGGCTTCCAATCCGCAACATGACTTATGGTCTCCCAAGCACCTCCAGGAGTAAGCCCTGAGCACTGTCAGGCAGGAGTTGTCCCAAAATAAAAAAAAAAAAAAATTAAGTGGGTGTTTTTAGAATTGACAATTGGCATGTTTTTATCCTATCAGTTGTAGTCATTTATGTTGACAAGACAGAGTGTCTGCATTGCATGAAAGTGAGAAAGAATATGTGTCAGAGATAGAAATTGGTATCCAGAAGTATCTTTAATATGTGCTTTGAGAATGAAAAA
>PVKC010011166.1:5650-25177 GCA_004027635.1 Crocidura indochinensis
TTTTTTGGTTTTTTGGTCACACCCGGCAGTGCTCAGGGGTTCCTCCTGGATCTACGCTCAGAAATTGCTCCTGGCAGGTTTGGGAGACCATATGGAATGCGGGGATTTGAACCACTGTCCTTCATGCAAGGCAAATGCCCTACCTCCATGCTATCTCTCCAGTCCTGCATAAAATTCCATTGTGTATATGTACCACAGTTTCTTTAGCCATTCATCTGTTGAAAGGCATCTTGATTGTTTCTGGAGTCTGGCTATTGTAAAAAGTGCTACAATGAATATAGGTGTGAGGAAGGGATTTTGAATTGCATTTTTGTGTTCCTAGGGTATATCACTAGGAGTGGTATATCTGGATCAATTGGAAGCTCAATTTTCAGTTTTTTGAGGAATCGCCATATTGTTTTCCATAAGGGCTGGACTAGATGGCATTCCCACCAGCAATGAATGAGAGTTTCTTTCAGCCCTCATCCCCGCCAGCACTAATTGTTCTTGTTCTTTGTGATGTGTGCCAGTCTCCGTGGTGTGAGATGGTACCCCATTGTAGTTTTGATTGGCATTGCCCTGATGATTAGTGATGTGGAACATTTTTTTCATGTGCCTTTTGGCCATTTGTAGTTTTTCTTTGAGAAATTGTCTGTTCATTTCTTCTCCCCATTTTCTGATGGGCTTATATTTTTTTTTCTTGTTAAGTTCTATCAGTATCTTGTATATCTTAGATATTAACTCCTTATCTGATGGGTAGTAAGTGAATAACTTCTCCCATTCTGTGGGTGGCTTTTATATCCTGGCATGATTTCCTTTGAGGTGCAGAAGTTTCTCAGCTTAATAAAGTCCCATTTGTGTATCTTGCTTCGACTTGTTTGGAGAGTGCTGTTTCTTCCTTGAAGATGCTTTTAGTTTCAATGTCCTGGAATGTTTTACCTATGTGTTGTTCTATATACCTTATGGTTTCAGATCTGATATCAAGGTCTTTAATCCATTTGCATTTGACCTTGGTGCATGCTATTAGCTGGAGGTCTGAGTTCAATTTTTTGCAAGTGACTGAGCTTTCCTTGCTCCATTTTGCATTTCTTGCCCCTTTACCAAAGATGAATTGATTGTATATCTGGGGAGCATTCTCTGAATACTCTAGTCTATTCCACTAATCTGAAGGTTTGCCATTATTCCAATACCATCCTATTTAATGACTATTGCTTTGTAATACAATTTAAAGCTAGGAAAGTGATGCCTCCCATATATATATTTGTTTGTTTGTTTGTTTTTTGGGGTCACACCCGACAGTGCTCAGGGGTTACTCCTGGCTCCATGCTCAGAAATCATTCCTGGCATGCTCAGGGGACCATATGGGATGCCAGGATTTGAACCAATGACCTTCTGCATGAAAGGCAAATGCCTTACCTCCATGCTATCTCCCCGGCCTGCCCCCCATATTTCTTTTCCCAAGGGTTTCTCTAACTATTCTTGGGTGTTTATTGTTCCAGATGAATTTCAGGAGTGTTTGATCCACTTCTGAAACCCAAATACAAACATGTTTTTAATTTTGGTGCTGAACAAAGACATTATTATAAAAAAATAAATCTTCAGTCCATATTCCTTTTTTTCTTCTCTTTTACTTCTTCCTTTCTCATCTTCTTCTTTCTCTAATTCTTCGTTCTCCCTTTCTTCCTTTTCTTTTTCCTCATACTTCTTCCTCTTTTTCTTTCTCCTCCTCTTCATTTTCTTCTTCCTCTTCTTCCACTTCTTCCTCTTTACTTATCTTCTTTTTTTTATTTGGTTTTTGGGCCACACCTGGCAGTGCTCAGGGGTTACTCCTGACTGTCTGCTCAGAAATAACTCCTGGCAGGCACAGGGGACCATATGGGACACCGGGATTCGACCAACCACCTTTGGTCCTGGATCGGCTGCTTGTAAGGCAAACGCCACTGTGCTATCTCTTCGGGCCCTTTTTCTTATTTTTTTCTTCTCTTCTTTTCCCTCTTCCTCTTCTTTCTCTTTGTTTTCTTCTTCCTCCTCTTCTTCCTTTTCTTCTTCTTTCTCTTCTTCCTCCTCTTCTTCCTTTTCTTCTTTCTTTTCTTCCTCTTCTACTTCCTCCTCCTCTTTCTTTTTTTATTCTTCTTCCCCTTCTTCCTCTTCTTCTTACTCCTCTTCCTTTTCTCACACTTCCTCCAACTCTTCTTAATATTCTCTTTCTGAGTCTCTGGGACTCCAATGATTCCTATGTTGTTTCTGTTGAGTTTATCAAAGACTTCTATTTTCAACTGTTCACATTTTTGAGTAGTTTATCCATTGATCATTTGCTTTAAGGTTCTTTTCCAATCTCTTCTGCTGTATGAAGTTGTTCTGCATCTTATCCTCTGGCTCACTAACCCCATCTTCAGATGCTGTTACTCCCTTGGAAAGGCTTTCCATTTAGGTTTTCATTTCATCTACTGAGTTTTTCAGACATGTTGTTTCAGTTTGAGTTTTCTGAGTTCTGTCTCTGTGGTCTGTTCAGCTTGATCTATGCTTGCTTTGAGTTCTTTGAGCATCCTCCATAATAATACTCTAAATTCCTTCTCTGAGAGACTTTTCAGGTCATCTTCATTCTCTATGCATGGTGTTGTCCTGTAGTTTCCCCATTGCAACACTTGTATAGTAGTTTTTACTATTGCTGTACTGGAGTTCGTGGTTAGAAGATGCACTTGATCGAGGAGCAAAGCGAGCTGTGGTTCTCTGGCTCGACATTATTGGGTGGGGCCCTTACTGAGTTTGGACCCTGGAGGTTGTGTTCGATGGCGTCTTCTTGGCAGTCTTGTGCAGAAAAGCCTGCACAAATATATATATATATGTGTGTGTATATATATGTGTATATATATATATTTGGTGGTATCACACCCGGCAACGCACATGGGTTACTCCTGAATCCACACTCAGAAATTGCTCCTGGCAGGCTCGGGGACCATATGAGCTGCCGGGTTTTGAACCAATGACCTTCTGCATAAAAGGTAAACACCTTACTTCCATGCTATCTCTCTGACCCCCAAAATATTTCTAATTAAATTACTTTATTTAAACACTGTGGCTACAAGTTCTCTCATTATATAGTAGGTTTTTTGTTTGTTTGTTTTTTGTTTTATTTGTTTTTGGGTCATACCTGGCAGTGCTCAGGGGTTACTCCAGGCTTCACGCTCAGAAATCGCTTCTGGGAGGCTTGGGGGACCATATGGGATGCTGGGATTTAAACCACTGTCCTTCTGCATGCAAAGCAAACACCCCACCTCCATGCTATCTCTCTGACCCCTATAGTTGGGTTTTATCTTTTCACAGTTGCAAAGTTATTTATGATTAAATTTAGTCATACAATGTACAACACCCTCCATTAGTGCACAGCTACCAGTTTCCCTCTTACTTTCCTCCCCTGCCTGCTTCTGAGGCAGACATTTTTCTTCTCTCTCTCTCTCTCTCTCTCTCTCTCTCTCCTCTCTCTCTTTCTCTCACTCACTTTTCATCCCCTTTAGACACAGTGGTTTGCAATATTGTTAATAATGAGGCATCATGCATATCACTTTATCCCCTTTCAGAACCCAGTTCTTTCCCAGAGTGATCATTTTTAACTCTCATTTTTAAAGTGGTCCCTTCTTTCTCTGCACACTAACTGCACTCCCCTCTGCTATTTGTGGCAAGTTTCATACCATGGACTGATCCTCCCGGTCCTCATTTTTATTGTTTCTGAATATTATTGCTATCTTTTCTCTTTTTCATATTACACAAATGAGTGACATTATTCTATGTTTATCTATCACTCTCTGACCCATTTCACTCAGTATAATATTCTCCATACATAAGCAAATTTCATGACTCCATTTTTCTTAACAATTTCATAGTATTCCATTATGTAGATATACCTTAGTTTCTTTATCCATTCATCTATTCTTGAACATTTGTGTTATTTCTAGGTTCTGGCTATTGTGAATAGTGTTGTAATAAATATAGGAATGCAGAAGGCTTTTCTGCATTGTGTTATTGAGCTATTGTGCTCCTAGGGTATATTTCTGGGAGTAGTATTGCTGGATCATATAGATGCTCAATTTTCTGTTGTGTTTTTTTTTTTTTGAAGAATATCCATGTTATTTTCCAAGAAGGCGACCAGTTTACATTATCACCAGCAGTAAATGAGAGTCTCTCTTACTTCTCCACATCTGTGTCAGCACAGGTTGTTTTTGTTCTTTGTGATGCATACCAGTCTCTGTGGTGTGAGATGGTATCTTATTGTTATTTTGATTTGCATTTCCCTGATGATGTGGAGCATTTTTTGATGTGCCTTTTGGCTACCTGAATTTCTTCTTTGAAGAAATGTCTGTTCATTTCTTCTCCCCAAATCAAAATGAATGAAAGACTTTGGCATTGATCTAATGCTGTAAGGTACATAGAGGAAACTATAGGCAGAACATCCTATGACACTAAGCTAAAGGCAACTTTTAGAATAAAACACCACTGGGCAAACAAATGGGAGCAAAGATAAACAAATGGGATGACAATAAATTAAGAAACTTCTGCGGGAGCCATGAGGTGGCGCAGGAGGTAAGGTGCCTGCTGCCTTGCCTAGGACGGACCACTGTTCGATCCCCCGGTTCCCATATGGTCCCCTGTGCCTGCCAGGAGCGACTTCTGAGCGCATAGCCAGGAGTAACCCCTGAGCGTCACTGGGTGTGGCCCAAAAACCAAAAAAAGAAAAAAAAGAAAAGAAACTTCTGCACCTCGGTGACTAGGATACAAAGATCACTCACAAAATGAGAGAACTAAGGGGTTGATTTCTTAGCTATACAAGACACTGGTATAGCTTAGCAAGACTTTCCTTTTTGAAAATAGGTTAGTTTAGTATTTGAATCTCAGCTCTTCTGCTTACAATAGCAACAACAACAAGACAAAACCCACTGTGCAACCTTTGTCAAGCAACTTAAATTTACTTTTCTTAATTTTAAAGTTCTTTGATTCTTTAAAAATTTTATTAAAGCCCCATAATTTACAAAGTTTTTCAAAGTTGGATATTAGACATATTGCATTCCAGCACCAATCTCACCAACAGTGTCTTCTTCCCTTCAGTAGGTCTCCCACGTTCCCTTCTTCCCCCACCTCACAGCTTGACACCTTGTCAGGAACATTTTTTAATTTATTGTTATCTCAGTGTTATTGATGTTATAGTTGCTATTTAACTCTACCACTCCTTTATGCCACCATTGTAACTTGCTTCTCTGATTCCTAATTTTTGTTGTTTCCCATCTTTTTCTTTCCTTCTTTCTATTTCTTTTCCCTATACTCCTGTACCAAGGGTAATTTAGGCATACTCTTTTTCAAACAGGAGCAACTTTAATAATACTTGCATATCTGAATTCTAGTGGAAATGAATGAAATAAGGGTTAGGAAAGCCTTGATACAGTCCCTGTCTCATTCATATCACCAGGTGGGTTTTCAACTACAAATATAAAAACTGATATGGGTAGAAAAATAATTTACTAGCAGGAAAGAGGGCAGATCACAGAATGAAAGGAAAAGTTAAAGAACCAGGTCTCAGTAACTTTGGATTCTAGGGAGAGAAATAAGTACAAAAATTTTTGAAGAAAACATATTACAAATGATTTCCATCTTAGTGAATTTCTTCAAGATTAAAATTCCAGGCAGAGAGCATTCTTACCTAGGAAAAACTAGGGTGCTATTGTAAGAATAGTGTCAATAAAGATGTACCACAGATCCCATAATGATGCTTCCCATAATTGTTATTGGCAGCATCTTCTGGTTTCTCTCAGCTAGAATATGCCTAGACTGTTTTTAAGAGCTGTCTCAAAAACATTGCAGAAACCTTTTATAGGGCAAAGGAGAAACAAGATAAAGTGATTGATCTGATGTTACAAAATATCATGATGATAATTCTGTTCTTATTAATTTTATTGAATCACCATGAATTCCAAAAATTGGGTTTCAGTTGTACATTGTTACATAATTAATTTCTTCACCTAAATCCATTTCCTCCCACAATGTCCCTAGTTCTCTGTCACCCAGCAGCCTGTCTCTATGGCAGTGGTCCTCAAACTATGGCCCACGGGCCACATACTTTATTTGTTCCCATTTTGTTTCTTCACTTCAAAATAAGATATATGCTGTGTGCATAGGAATTTGTTCATAGTTTTTGTTTTTACTATAGTCCGGCCTCCAACGATCTGAGGGACAGTGAACTGGGCCCCTGTTTGAAAAGTTTGAGGACCCCTGCTCTATGGCAAGCGTTTTCCCCTCTATTTTTCCTTTTACACACTGTAATTTACAGTTTTGTTACTGATAGAATATCATGCATGTCACTTTACCTCATTTAAGCACCAGTCCTTACCCAGAGTGACCACTTCCTTCTATCTTGTTCCTTCCATGTCCTTAAATAGTGAGAAACTTCATATTAAGGACCTATATATTGTATATGAGTGAACTTATTCTGTCTCTGACCCACTCCATCTGACTTATTTCACTCACTATGATACTCTCCACATGTAGGAATACATAAACAAACTGCATGACTTAATTTTTTCTTATAGTTAAGTAGCATTTACTTTACTGTATATATGTACCATAGCTTCTTTATTCAGTCAACTATGACTGGGAATGTGGGATGTTTCCAAGCATGATGATAATCCTGGAATCCAGATTTTCTGGAAGCAGGTTATTGCTTTATTCATTTCTTTGTTGCTTTTATTGAACAAAGTTCTGATACTTGTCATTTGAAGGCCAGAGATAACAGTTGATGTAAGAGTTGGAGAGGGCAAGGAGAAAGGTGGGAGGGAACTGGGGACATTGGTGGTGGGAAAGTGCACTGGTGAAGGGTATTGTACAATATATGACTGAAACTCAATCGTGAACAACCTTATAATTATGTATCTCATGGTGATTAAGTTGAATAATTTATTTTAATAAGAGTCAGAAAGATAGTACAGTGGGTACTGTATTGCATGCACCTTACCTTGATTGATCCCTGGCATTGCTGAGCACAGAGTCTGAAGTAAGCCCTGAGTACTACCAGTTGTGTTCCAGTTCTGACCCCTAATGTTGATATGAGTAAAAGTGTTGATATAAGTAATAAAGAGATTATTCAAGGAATAACAATATGAGAAGATGGTAGATTACTCTTCCACTCTGGTTAGAGCTAGTTGTTTGAATTTGAAGCTCACCACAAAGAGTGGTGAGCTCTGTTAGTGAAATAACTACACTAATAACTAACATGACAATGTTAAAGAATGAGAGAAGTAGAATGTCTGTCGTGAATACAGGCAGGGGTGGGGGAGAAGGAAGGCATTGGTGGTGGGAATGTTGCACTGGTGATGGGGGGGGTGTTCTGTTTATACTCAAACCCAACTACAAACATGCTTGTAACCATGGTGCTTAAATAAAGATTTATATTAAAAATTTTCAAAAAATCAGGGCCAGAGAGATGGCATGGAGGTAGGGCATTTGCTTTGCATGCAGAAGGACAGTGATTCAAATCCCGGCATCACATATGGTTCCCTGAGCCTGCCAGGAGTGATTTCTGAGCATAGAGTCAGGAGTAACCCCTAAGCATGGCCAGGTGTGATCCAAAAACAAAAAAAATTAAAAAAGAGCTAGTTGTTTGGAAAATAAGAGGAAATTTATAGTTATTGATAGATTATGAGGGAGTTCTGTCTTGAGGCCAGTTGCGCTGACTCCTATGGCCAGTGGATCCTTTGAAGATGTTTGTTTCTTGTGATCTAATCAAGGAATCATCTCTTCCCAGATTCTGCATAATGTTCTTCTATAAGACTTTTTTCCCTCCCTTACCCCCACCCATTCATAACTGGACCAGATTCAACATCAAACACATAGATCATAAGAACATCTCTTAGGATGAGGGGCAGGCAAAACTTAGGGGAAAGAGGTACTAGAAGCATCTATGCAAGGAACAAGATGGAGACTCTAGTGCTTGCTTAATTACAGGCCTAACTTACAAACTTCTCTCAATCCACCAAGTTCTTGGGAACTTGATGCTCCTAGGGCTTATTGAATGACTGGGAATAGGTCCCCTTTATAGACTATAGGGTCCAAGTCAAAGATTAACTTTAGCATCAATTCCAGGGAAAATAGGCTGATTGAGTCAAATACACTAAGGACATTGTAGCTTTAGGTGAAAATGTGGAAAAGGCTGGAAGGTAGGGCAGAAGGCTTGCAAAACAGAGTCAGAACAGAGTCAGAGGAAAACCAAGTGATGCAGACCACTAGTCTTTTTTCTTATTCAGAGACCATGCTGGAAAATAAGATCATAAATGAGGAAAACATGGAAGAAGGACTCCTGAAATTCAGTGTATACCACCGCTACATCCGGGCAGCTGGAGGTAAGTTCTGCCAGGCACAAATTGACCAGAGTCTCCATATATATCTTCTACTAGGTCTAACTGGAAATGTGAGCTCATGAAAGGTAGAGTGGTACCAACGAGTTAACCATATACTAACTACTAGCCACATTTGAGAATTTCCATAAAACAGGGACAGGAATTTCTGTTTGTTTGGTGTTTTGGGGGCCACACCTGGTGATGCTCAGGAGTTAGCCCTAACTTTTTGCTCAGAAATTATCCCATGGGAGGCTCCAGGGACCATATGGTATGCCAGGGATCGAACCCATGTAAATGTTCTACCTACTGAACTGTTACACCAGCCTCAGGGATAGGAATTTCTAACTCAGGAACAATGTCTATACTAAGTACAATGCCTAACTCAGAGTACATAAATAATATTTACCACATGAAAAACAGGCTGCTGTCATTTTAAGCATGGCACGTGGGGGTCTCTCTGGAGTCAAATTCGGTAGCAAGCAACAGTTCATAGTGAGGGGATGTGGGAGAAAAATGACCGCAAAAAATTTGTCAGCAGGAGCCATAGCTGCAACTTCTTGCCAGTACCCCTGCTTGAGGACATTACCTGATCCCTGATTGCTACAAACCATTTTTCAGACTCTATGAGACCATGATGAGGGATGAAAATGTGCCCTGGATTTTATTCCCCACCAGACTATCTCAAAAAACTTAATGGGGCTATCTATATTTTTTCTTTGTATGTTTCTGAAGACACATTTCTTTAATAGTTATAACTATTATGTTTATTTTCATATGTAGAAGTAGACTCCCACATTCTTTTTTATTGAATTTTT
The DNA here is from genome assembly GCA_004027635.1 of Crocidura indochinensis. Taxonomy (NCBI): domain Eukaryota; kingdom Metazoa; phylum Chordata; class Mammalia; order Eulipotyphla; family Soricidae; genus Crocidura; species Crocidura indochinensis. Next base: position 14,823 of record PVKC010011166.1, read on the forward strand.
TCTTTTTTCTTTCTTTTTTTTAATTTTAATTTTTAATTATGAGAACAAAAGTGCAAAGAAAGAGGACAAGGTAAAGTTACAGTGGAAGGACTATCATCCATAAACAGAATTCACATAAATCCCCTTGCTGATATTTTAACATTGAATTTTCAACCAAAGAATATTAAGAAAAATAAAACAGAACCCATGTAGAATTACTTTGCCCCTCAAGTCCCCAGATTGCAATACATATTGCTTAGCAGCACATCAAGTATTCTAAAGCCATAAAACTTATGTAACTCCTTAAATTTTGAAGGCATAGTACGTTTTAACATTTCCATGTATATGCATATTAGTTTAAATTAGCCTCAAAAATGGGTGTTTCTTTTTAAGGATAAGAGTCAAAGGAGCACAGCAAATACAGCGTTAGAGTGGCAATAATTTGTTTGCATTGGCCCACCAAAATATGGGGGTCATGGATAGGAAAATCCTTGGCCTAAATACAAGGGGACCAAATCCCTGAAGTTTCCTGGCAGAAGACCAGCTCTAGGCTCCAGGCACACTAGATTGCCCAATCCAAGTTGTTGTCTGTAGAACCAACATACTTTTATTTTCCACGCTGACTCTGTTGTTGGTATCATGTTTCTGTATTAAAGATCCTGGAATCTGCATGTCCTATATTGCAGTTAGTATGGTGCAGAGCGTCCTTTCGTTTCACCTTACAATTAAAGGGTAATGCAGAAAACCCTGTCCAGTATGCAGGTCGTTGATGTTCTTAAGTCTTCTCAGTGTTAAGGGAAGTCTCCTGTGAGTAGATCGATGTCAGAGCAGCGGTATAGTCTTCCCTGGTAGAAGATTACTTCCAGGTATTGTTGAAAAACCCTTGGGTGTTTTCAGGGGTGAATGGAGAATGGAGAGACCTGTGCCAGGTCGTTATGCCAATGTTCAGGGTGTAAGGTTCCATTGTACTACAAGATTTGGGGGTTCCAATCTTTATTAGATAAGAATATATTTGAGTGTAGGTATTTCCCTTTTTAATGTGCCTATGCAAACAAGGAACAATGCCACATGGCTTTATAGGCCCATATGGGGGATGCAAGAACATGTATAGAACTCCTCATGATGTGTATAAACATAAGAATTAAACTGAGGGACTCTTTCACCAAATATTTCTTATTGAAAAGTTCACAAAGAAAAGAAAAGATAAAAAGTGGGGAAAATCTCACTGTTTACGAGAATATTTAGTAAGAGTTAGCTGTCAAAAAAAATAGATATAAAATATTCAAAGCCATACATGTACATTTTATGTCTTTTGAAATAGTTGGGGTTTGTAAAATCCAGTGAAACAAGTTGGTGTGTGATTAGGAATGTGCAGAACAGAAATTAAAAAGGGTAAATGGGGGGTAATAAAGGTTGGGGGTGATAGAATTTAAACGTGAAAATGAGCTTTACAGGGGTGTGTGAGAGGGCAGAATACCAGATGAACATTCTACTTACAAAAAATATAACTTAAGGATAGGATATATTATTAACATATAGTGGGGGTAATTGCCCCTGCGCGGTATTGGACATGTGGACTAAAGAGATATTGCCAGAGACACCCTTAGAAAAAATGAGCAGCTCACAAGATGCCAAAATTGGACCCATCTGGAGGCCTTCGACATCAGATGGGAGGATTTTCTCCCTCCCCACTCCCCAGGGCCCGATTAACCAGGCGTGGCCCTGAAGACCGCCTTGGTGTGTGGGGGGGGCCTCAGTCCCCTGGACTAAGTGGTCAGCCCAGGGGTCCTATGGCTAGCTGTCCTGCCCAGAACCCCCGACATACCAGTCAAAAGCCCAGAAAATCCTGGCATGTGGAGTCTTCTGGGTGCAGCCAGTCCCTGTCTCAGTAGCTTGTGGATACAGATGGGAGGAATTTCTCCCTCCCCACCCCACAGGACCCGATTAACCAGGCGTGGCCCTGAAGACCGCCTTGGTGTGGGGGGGCCTCAGTCCCCTGGACTAAGTGGTCAGCCCAGGAGTCCTATGGCTAGCTGTCCTGCCCAGAGCCCCCGACATACCAGTCAAAAGCCCAGAAAATCCTGGCATGTGGAGTCTTCTGGGTGCAGCCAGTTCCTGTCTTTTTATTGAAATTTTTATTGTGACTGAAGTTCATTACACAGAATTATTTATGGTACATAGTGACAATGAATGAAGGGCATTCCCACCACCAATGTTGTCCTCCCTCCACTCCTGTTCCCAGCATGTCTCCCATATCTCCCTCCTTTATCCCCCACTCCCCCCCAGAATATAAGTGTAACTGGTTTCCACTTTATATCTTATTGTAGGTTGGGTATATTCTGTTTGGTGTTCCAATCTGGTCATTTTTTTATTTACACTACATGTTCATATGACTGGTCCTGGTAACATTCTTTTCTCCCCTCAATTTATGAGGCTGAATGATTCAGCTTATGCTATTCTTCTGTTTGAGATAAAAAGGTTAAGGAAAGGAGAAGAAAAAATTTGGTATCAACTACTAAAAAAATGAAATTTAAAAATCACCGAATAATATCCACAAGAGTGAAAAAAAAGTGGAAGAAAAAAGAGAAGGAAAATAATATCAAAAACAGACAAAAAAACAAAACAAAACAAAACCAGAAAAAGGAATGCTGTAGTGGCAGGGTTTGGTATTACCCAACTTTTTTTTGTATAGGCACAGTAAGCATTGGGGGAAGTAAGGCAATTTCCATGACCTAAGGGATTCAGGGTTTCTTTACTCTTGAAGCATATTGTCATGGGAACAATCACTGGCTCCATACCTTCTCATTGCCATATCCCAGGGGTTTTGTTTGTATGTTTGTTTTTTGTTGTGGTGTGTTGGTGTCCGGAAACTTTCCTCTTGGTTGTGGATGAGAAAATCAGGTCACTATAGAAAACAATCTTTGTATTTGCGCAGGTCCTAGGACAAGGTCTAGGGTAGAGTCTTTAAGGTTTTAGAGGTTGTTCCAACATTGTTGATGTGTTCAGTTTTCTGTATCATGTGCTCCATGTTTTTGCTAGTTCCCTAAGCCAAAGTCTAAGAAATTATGGTTCCAAAGGTTCTACTCAGTCTCTGTTGTCAGAATTGGGCCTCTGTACTTAGAAATCTTGATTTTTGTTAGAGACCTGGACTATAGCCTAGGGTAGGATTTTCCTTAATGGTCTCCAGGTAAGTTCTGCCCAGTCACTGTTGTCAAAGTCAGTTTTCTGAAGTTAGTGCTCTTATTTTTCATAGTTCAAAGGATGATACATCTTCTGATTTCCATTTAGTGTTAGGTGATGTGATAGGACCTCCGGTCTTAGGTCAAGTTGACATTACCTAGCTGTCCACGTTGTCCTGTTAACACTAGCACAAGTATATCTCCCAACAGAGCTTAGTTCCTGGTGTTGTTGCAGGAACTTGTTTCAGTTCTATGTCTGAGATCTGGTTAAAAATGAACTAACACGGGGCCGGGCGGTGGCGCTGAAGGTAAGGTGCCTGCCTTACCGCGCTAGCCTTAAACGGACCGCGGTTCGATCCCCCGTGCCCCATATGGTCCCCCAGGCCAGGGGCGACTTCTGAGCGCATAGCCAGGAGTAACCCCTGAGCGTCACTGGGTGTGGCCCAAAAACAAAAAAACAAAAAACAAAACAAAAAAAAAAAAGAAAAGAAAATGAACTAACAGTGTCTGATCTCGTGGAGACTGAGTTGTATCCACATGACATATGTCCAGGATGGGAGGCACCCTTATGTAAAAAGTGTGAGTTATTATCCTTAGAAGATAAGATCTTCTGTCTGAGTTCATGATTTCCCCTTATTTACTGTGCCTATACAAAAACGTATGGTGTCCTTTTGTATTGCTGGTGCTATTCCAGGGAAGGATGACAAACTACACCTACAGTATCTGTGGTGTGGTCTGAGCTTTTATCCCAGGCAAGATGGTTTCTTGGTTTTTATACCAAGTGTACCCAAACAGAAAATATGCATATATAAAAAATAGAGCAAATAGATAAAACTAAGATAAAAATTTAAAAAAACGGTAAATTGAGAAAAAAGAGAAAGGAAAAGAAAGGTATTTGAAAAAAGAAAGTGATGGGGGAGGCTATCTGTATGTTTAGGAATATATATCTTAAGATGCATTATTAGTAAGATATTAAGCTTACGTTGGCAATATAGGCCTCCCAATTAGGTCTTCTGAAATATTCTTGTGGTGAGTAGAATCCAAGGCACTTTTTCGTATCACAGATTTTGGTTTAGAGTTTAAGATATGCTTTGCATATATCAGAGTCCTGTAATGTCCTTGAGTTGGGAGTTTTGCTGCAGCTTATTCCAGTATCATGCATCAGTCCATGGTTTAATGGGGGTGAGAGGGGTCACAAGCTTGAGGCAGCAGGCGTGTTGGTTGTGGTTTCTTGTTGAGACATAAGAAGGGGGATCAAGAGGGTGTCTTTCATTGAGGAGCTGGATGGTGGTTTGTTGGGGAAGGAGGTCGGACTTGGTGCCTATCAAGGTAAGAACAGATCCAGCCGTGAAGACCCCTCTGGTGTGGACTCCCCCATCCTTTTTTTTTTTTTTTTTTTGTTGATCTGCTTAATAGGAAATTCTAGTAGAAAAGTCTTGCTTGGTATACGAGCTCAGGTCCAAACCATGGCATAGAGACTATATAGATTGCTATTTTTAACCACAAATGCACCAGTTATATAATATGGCATTACTCCTTTCTGCAGAGGCGCACTAAAATGGGAGAAATCTTATGTATAGAATGAAGTTCTTGCCTAATAGGGATAAGAACCCATAAAATTTATAATGCAGGGGCGTCTTCCACACTGAACATTAGTCATGGAGACTTGACTTAGGCCTCAATCGATCAGACAATGACCCCAAACTCCAGATATCAACATTAGAACTGGTATAGTTCCCTGTCCCAGCACCAAGAATCAAACTCCCCTTGGGAGAAACTCTAGTATCACTCTGGCACCAAATTGCTCCAGAGTAGATTCATATGACACCTTGATTCAAAGAAACAACAATTTGATCCAAGAGCATGTTTCCCTACATCATCACCTAACAGTGAGATAAAATCAAGAAGAGCCTCTGTCCTAGGATCTGGGCAAAATCCAAGAACTCTAATTACAGAAGACTGACTATAACAACTGTGACTGAGCATAATTTTTCCTTGGACCATAAAGAAAGATTTTACCCTAGGCTCCTACCATGATCTGTGCAAAAACCAAGATCTCTAATAACAGAAGACTGATTTTGACAACCACAACTGAACCGAACTTCTCCAGGGACCATAAATAGAGACCTTGGAGTTGAACAACCAACATTCCTGGAGCCTGTAATTGGTCTTAAGACAGGATGCTTCATGTGGAGACACTCTGCATCTGTTAGGCCAAGGAAATTCTAATTTTCCCAATTTTTACTGCATCTATGCAACAAAAAGAAACAAAAAACTTGCCACACCTGCCTCCATTTTTCTTTCTTTTAATTTTATTTATATCTTCTATAAAAGGGTCTTCTGCTTTATTTTTTACAGAATCTTAAACTTGAATATCTTGTTCTGCCTCATATTTCTATATCTTCATACAAATTGAGAAAAAAACTGGATCGGACCCAGGGGCTGGAGCAATGAGTAAAAATATGTTCAGATCTAAATACCCAAGTCCAAGTCAATGACAATAGAATCAAGAGATCCAAACTATAACAAGATAACCACAAAATGGACCTGTTACACTAGTAGTCCAGGGGCCTAAGAGTGGAGATATGGGTTGCATACTGGGAACTATGGTGGATGGAGGTCAACACCAGTGGTGGGAATGGCCCTAATTTTCTGTCACTATATGCCTTAAATACAACTGTGAAAGACTTGTAATTCACAATGGTCTCAATAAAAAGTTTTTAAAAAGTTAAAAAAATGAATGAATGACACTTGGGATCTGCATGAAAAGAACTATTTTTCCCTAAAATATTGTTTATGCACCAACATTAAACAGGATGCTGACACCTGTTGGCTTGTTTCGTCTTCTAGCAACCCAGTGACTTGAGCAGGACAGCATCATTTATGGGATAGGGATGCACAGGCATGGACATCAGTTCTTCTTTGCTTAGTATTGATTAAGGATTTGGAATTCTCAGAGTTGTGGGGCCCCTTCTGATGGCAATGAGCATCTTCTTCACCTCCCAGGTTACATTGTCTCTATTATGGTTTTACTTCTCTTGCTGATCATCGTCTTCCTCACACTCTTCAACTTCTGGTGGCTGAACTACTGGCTGGAGCAGGGAACTGGGGTAAGTGACTAATGGGAGAGGGATCTTTCTATGCTTGAGTGAAATTGGTGTCTTGTAACTCCTTGGATGATGCAGTTTGGCATCAAAAACTTTCCAGGTCTCAATCATATGCCATGATTACTCTTCTAAGCCTCCTTGGGAGTTTGCTATCACTGTCCATAATTTTATATGTTGGAGAAGTGCTCAGGGAAAATCAAGAGCATATCCTGGTCTTGAACTTGGTAGTTGGAATGCATGCATGATTTTCATTATTCCACTTGATTAACTTTAGTGTCATAAGTCAGGCAGGACTTGTTTAGCAAACCAGAAGTCACTTCAAGTGTCTAAAACTTCCAGAGTTTATCGTGAAATTTGAGGCCACACACCCTGGGGAGATGCAAGGAGAAGACACTCCAGAACCTCAGCAGCAGAGAGCAGGAGGCTGCTGATTGTGTGTCCCAGGACTCACACATATGTGCTGTCACCATCAATACTGTGTTGTCAACATCAAAGCTTCTCTTCCAACTTTATATTATTGGGGAATAACCCTTCATTGTGCATTCTAACCCAAAACAGTGCTAGCAAGTCATGGAAACAGAATTCTAAGCTTTTCTGCCTGATGGTGGAGTGTATGCAGAGAGTGTGAAGGCAGTAGAGATATGAGACGAAACTCTAGCATCCTTTTACAATTTTTTTTTTGTTTTGAGCCACAACTGGCAGTGCTCAGGAATTACTCCTGGCTCTGCTCAGAAATCTCTCCTGACAGGCTCTGGGGACCATCAGGGATGCTGGATATTGAACCCACATATGCAAGGCAAATGCCCTAACCTGCTGTGCTATCACTATAGCTCCCCTTTATTTTTAAATATTATTTATTAATGAATATTCTAGGGATTTTGGACCATAGTCAACTTGTTCAGAGATTACTTCTAATTTTGTGTACAAGGTTACCTCTGGTAGTACTCAGGGAATACTGGGATCAAACTGGGGTTTTCCATACATGTGCAAGGCAAGTACCTCATCTCCTGTATTATCTATATGGTCCACTCTAGCACCCATCTCTAATATTAGATTGAAGTAGTTTATTTAACCCTTTCCCACCATGAAGAAGGAACTAGGAGACCAGAGAGATGATAGTACAGGGGTTAAGGAATGTGCCTTCCGTGCTGCCAAGCCTGGTTTGAATCCCTACCTAGCACCACATATGGTTCCCTGAGCACTGCGAGGGGTCATCACTGAGAACAGAACCTGGGGTAAGCCATGATCACTGTTGGGTGGGGCCTCCAAGCCAAAAATAAGAAATAAATAAATAATGGAAGTAAGGAAGGAAGAAAAGAAAAAAGGAGAAAGGGAAAAAGAAAAAAGAAAGGAAGAACAGAAGGAAGGCATGGCAAAAGAAACAGAAGCTTTCTTGGAACAGAAGTGCAAGCTGAGAGGCATGAGTGAGGTGGGTGGTCAGGTGAAGTTGGTCTGAAGTTCATTTTCAGGGGAGAACTGGGATGCACTTACAGACCAATTATACTTCTGCTACTGGTCCAGGGAACAGATGGGGGATGTAGTTGCTAGGCTACATCTTTTACATCTTCTTACATTTTCTACACTAGAGGGAGAAGAAAGGAAATGCAAAAGACTAAGCAGGAAAGGTTTAGAGTAAGTATTCACCTTATACCACCTATGGTGTCTTCTATGGTCCCAAAATATTGAAAAATAGAAATAACTATTACTTTCCGCTCTTGTTTTGTCCCATCACAAATGATACTAAAGGATGGAGATGAGGTTGGAAAGCCCAAGTATCCACCCATGTCTAGTTCTTGCTGGTGATCAGTCCTCATACTGAAGTTGGTGACCAAACCTCTCTTTTGCTACAAGCACACTTGGCTTGGAGTCCAAGAGACTGGTTTCAAACACAGAAGCAAAAGCAACTAGAAGAATTAAAACTGATTATCATACACTCTCAGGAAATTACTAGTGTCTGGGGATCTCTGTGCCAGGGACTGGGGGTATTTTGTAGGCATATATTTTGTATTAAACAACACCCTGTTTTTTCTTGAAGAACAATAGCAGCAGAGAGAGCAATGTGACCACTATGGAATATGGCGACATACTGGACAATCCTCAGCTGCCCTTTTACCAAATGGTATATGGCCTCATTGCTCCAATTCTGATACTATTGGGGCTCTGTTTTTCTGTCATGTATACCAAGCTCACAAAGAAGGCATCCACAACCTTGCACAACAAGCTCTTCAGTAAGGTATGGGCCTGAGTGCTGGGCATAGCCTCAGACTGAACCTTGGTCTTGTTTACTTATTTTTTATTAATTAATATTATGTTTTCATTTCTAGTTTAAGGAAAACTGAGTGCAAAGTGCAGGATTATCCTATACTCTATATAAAACATTTGTTAAAATGGATGAACAGTGGCTGGAGTGGTGGTGCAAGTGGTAGGGCATTTGCCTTGCACGTGCTAACCTAGGACAGACCGCGGTTCGATCTCCTGGCATTCCCCTATAGTCCCCCAAACCAGGAGCAATTTCTGAATGCATAGCCAGGAGTGACCCTTGAACATCACTGGGTGTGGCCCAAAAAGCAAAAAAGGATTTTGATGAACAATATTAACACATTATTACTAAAGTTTATATTCAGTTCGTTATTTTGTATTGTTCTTTCTAGGGTGTTTGTGTGTGTGTGTGTGTGTGTGTGTTTTACTTTGTTGGAGTTGCATGTTGAACCCAGAGTCTTATAAAAGCAAGGCAAGTTAGAGAAACATCTCCAGCACTACTCTATGAGTTTTGATAGATGTTTACCTCTAATTCACCATTTCACTATTTCACCATTACTTCTATACAGAATATTTTCACAACTCTAAAATTTCCCTTTGCTCAATTTGTGCATTTCTCTCAGGCTCCAAGCCTTGGCAAACACTGATTTTTTCCACTGTCTTCATTAATTGCCTTTTATAGAACATCAATACAAGTGTATTGCGTCCATCCAAGTAAATGGGAGCAGACTAGTGAAGAAGGAAGGTAGGTGCATTGAAGCACCTTACCTGTTGAATTATCTCTCAGTCTGCAGACATTATTAAGTTAAAAATTAAGTGTTGTTAGAGGTTCATATAGCTGTACATATATAGGGTCCAGTAAGTAGTACAGTTCCTTTTGGGATTTCAGGAAAATATTGCCTAGAAACACATGGTTGGACTAGTATTATATCTGTACAGTGTGTCTAGTGTGCTAATATTTTTCCTAGTTTTGGTATATCTGTAAATCTGGGGAGAGCAGATTAATTTAGTCCCTATTCGTTCTACAATTAGATTATGCATAATACTTTGACTCAATATTTAATATAAGAAACAGAATCCATGGGGCCCGGGAGATAGCATGGAGGTAGGGCGTTTGCCTTTCATGCAAAAGATCATCGGTTCGAATTCTGGTGCCCCATATGGTCCCCCATGCCTGCCAGGAGCGATTTCTGAGCCTGGAGCCAGGAGTAACCCCTGAGCACTGCTGGGTGTGACCCAAAAACCACCAAAAAAAAAAAAAAAGAAAGAAAGAAACAGAATCCATATCTATAGCCATAGTTGAAGTAGATTCTATGGTCAGAATGATAGTACAGAGTTAGGCGCTTAACTTACATGCTGTCAACTCAAGTTTGATCCCTGGCACCACATATGGTTCTCCAAACTCTGCTAGGAGTGATTTCTGAGCAAAGAGCCAGGACTAAGATCTGAGCAGAGCTGAATACAAACATAGCAAAATGAAAATAGATTCAATGGCTTTAGGGACAAAATTATGCATCTTTATCACTCAACCCATTGTGCTATTGCCCCCAAAGCCTAAAAAAGCCCCCCAAAAGCTTTATGCCATGTGTGTTTGCTCTGATTTCTTTAATTTAAACCTCTTGATTACAAAATTGTTCATATTTGAGTTTCAGTCTTATAATATACCTCATCCTTTACCTATAAACATTTTCACCTCCAAAATTCCGGTTTCCCTTTTCCCCTCCCCCTTGCCTGCCTCTGCAGGCCTTTTGCTCCTCTTTCTTTCTTTCTTTCTTTCTTTCTTTCTTTCTTTCTTTCTTTCTTTCTTTCTTTCTTTCTTTCTTTCTTTCTT
>PVKC010011167.1:0-24958 GCA_004027635.1 Crocidura indochinensis
CTCAGGGCTTTTCCCTCAGGGATCACTCCTTGTAAACTCAGGCGACCACTTGAAGAGTTAGAGATAAAATCTGGGTCAGCCATGTGGAAGGCAATCACCCTACCCACTATACAATCCATCTGATCTTGTCCTGAAACTCTTAACCAATCATGGCAGAATTTCTTTTTTGGGGGGGGGTCTTTTTTGGGGGGGTCACACCCAGCAGTGCTCAGGGGTTACTCCTGGCTCCATGCTCAGAAATTGCTCCTGGCAGGCACGGGGGACCATATGGGGCACCGGGATTCGAACCGATGACCTTTTGCATGAAAGTCAAACGCCTTACTTCCATGCTATCTCCCGGGCCCCTCATGCCAGAATTTCAATGTGACAATCCAAGTGTGAGATTCTGCTTGGGTACTGCCATATTTGAAATTACATAGATCACTCTGGTGGCACTCAGGTTCACCAAGGCCACCTCAGAAATACTTAAAGGACCATGTGACACAAGATATCAGAGCAGTTTTCTTAATCCCAGCATTACCTCTCTGGCTAATTGTTTGTTATTTAGTAGATGGCAATAATATGTTCATGGAAAGTTCAAGAATGATGAGAAAATAAAGATGATTTTTTTTATTTAAATCTTCTAAATAACTGTTCAGAGTACAATTACATTCAGCCTTTGTGCCTTAATAACAATATTGCTAGTGATTGTTATATGGTCAATAATCTCTATCAGGGAGATTTAGTATGGATAATGGGTCTGTGTTGACCTCTTTGCTCACCATTCCATGTCTAAACTATAGTATAAGCTTTGAAATTTGTTTTTAATTACAGAATTAATGTCTACACTTGCTTAATACTTAATGTGTTATAGGAATCTATGATTTTCCTCTCCTTCAATGAATTCTGTTGAATCCTCTTTAGTGGATTGAGTAGAAATGATAGTCATTTATCTTTAGCTCAGTGGGCTGAACATGTGTTCTACAGAAAGAGGAACTGGTTTTGAGCCCTGATGCCACAAGGCCCAAACCTACCCAATATAGCAGAGGTACTATAATAGATTTTTATGGTAGATAACCTGAGTATGGGGAACAAATAATCTCAGTCCAGCATGCATTGGTCAAAGGACAGTCACAACATTTGTTCCAAAGAGAGTTGTTCTCTGACATGTGGGTATGGAGCCTCCAACAGCCATAACACAGATCCCAGTACCCTGGCTGGAAACCTAGGAAGCAGCTCTCAACCCATTCTGAGGGATAGATTGCCCAAACCTGGGCAGAATGTTGGGCAGAAAGGGAAGCACATAGTCAAAGGCTTGAAGTAGATATATTGAGAGAACTTAGACTATAGGAAGAGAGATTTTAGGAGGTCATTAAAGAGAGAATTGAAGAGTAGAAAGAAGCTAAGAACAAGGCTACTGAAGTACAAGATTTCTTTGAAAGACAATGTTGGAATTTTGGGCTGCAAAACTAACTCATGACATATTCCATAGTGGATAGAAGGATCCTTGTAACCATGATACTTTCCTAAGTCGTGGTCTTCTCTAGGTCAACATTTATTCCTGCTCCTATCTCTGCTGATTCCTCAAATCCTCCTCATTATTATTCTGCTTCACATATCTTCCTTCATTCTGGTTTGGTTCCCTGTTTGGGACAAAGATATTATCTGGAAGTTTCCTGGAATGAGGCAGGTGGAATAGAAATGTTCAAAACCTGAACTCTGAAAATATCTTTGCCATGTCATATACATAATTCTGAACCAGGCAGCAGTGCCGGTGTGCCTCTGTTACTGCACGTCACATATATTTAATTTCTCTCAAAACCCTCCACCCATAGATTACATTTAATTAAAATTTCAGGGGAGACATTTTTAAGACTTTTTTAAATCATAAAAATCATAAAGTAATTTTTTTAGTTTAGAATAATACTCAATGATACACAGGGACTATTCTTGTACCCAGTATTGACCCCTTTCAGTGCTCAGGGGACTAGATGGGGAGTTCGGGATTTTAAGCTGTCAGTTATAGGTAAAGAAAGCATTTTAACTTGTATTAATTCAGGTCTTCATAATTTAAAATTAAGATACATACTTTAATATTTTAGAACGCCTATTGTCAGTTCTTTCTAGTTTTCTCTTCCTGGACAGGGGCATATTCTCTAGAGAGAATCTACCCAATGTCATATATAAAGAGCACATTAAGGGGCTCAACAATAATAGATTGCTTCACATTTGAGAACTATCTTTACAAATATTTTAGGTGAAGAATCTCATGATAGGGAAATGAACCTAGATTATTCAATAGTTCTACTATTACAATAAGTCCTTATCGGAAGAAGGTAATATTTTCAGCGCTGTTTTTAACAAAGAGAAAAGGAAAAATTGGAGAAAAGGTTATAGAAACAGAGGTTAAAATGATAAGGTTTACAACCACAAAATAAAGTTCACTTCTAGAAGATGGGGAAATCAGGTAAATAGTCTCCTCTAGGTCCTCTTGGGTCACGAGAAGAAACACAGTCAAGTGATCTTCCTTCAGCAGTGGAAGCTAGTGGTGGAACTGATGGAGGTTTATGAAATGCTGATACAGACTCACCAACTATATGTTAAATATGTACCCAGCCTTAAATGTACAAAGTCTTCTCCAATCCCAAGAAATTTGGTTAAACACTCTGCCTAATTCAGTCTCCGATTACCTACAACTGACAGGAAGAAAGGAGGAAGCAATGCCAGAAAATATAGAGAAAAGAGGATGTTCTGCTCCAGCCCCTCAGTTCCAAAAGGACTTGGAGCTGTCAGATCTGGAATCATGTATTTTCTGATGTGGAAAGCAGACTTGATGGGCAGCATCCTCACCACCGAAGGGTGCAGGTATTTTCCTGCTCCAGCAGCTCAGAGTTATTTCTTTTCTCCCTGTCTTCACTGGGCACTACATTAAAATGTTCTTTCTATATTTTAGTGCAGGGTCCCCAGGAACAATTTGGTTCATATTCATGATCTGTGCCTTTTTTCAGGAACTCTTGTCTGTGTTCTCTCTCCAATTTATTTACAGAGGCCCCTCTGCATTTTTCACAAATGCCTCCTCACACTGCTCAGTACTAGAGCTCCAGTTACTAAAACTGTCTCTGCCAACTAGTAACCATGAGTTCTATTTAAGGCTGGCCTCTGGTTTATATCACACTGGCTGTGGCCAATTTAAGGATACAGGACACATACCCTGGTAGCCATAAAACTATTGAAAATACCAATTCTGAAAATATAGAAGTATTGCCTTAGTCACTATTCCTAATGCCCACATGTTCCCCCACAGCCTCATTTTGCTATTTTGCCAATTTTGCCACCAAAGAAATACCATAGACTTCAGAGGTTAAAACCTGAAAGATGGTTTTCTTACATGTGTGCCTGTTTTGTTTTTCTGGAAGCTATAGCAAACTCAGTAGCACTCCAGGCTGTTACATGGTTCTGCTTTTAGTGATAACTTCTGGCATTACTTTTGGGGGGAAATATGGAATGTCAAGATCAAATCAGAATTGTCAGTAAGCAAGATAAGCACCTCCATCTCTGTATTATCTCTGTGGATCCTGCTTACTGGTTTGGAAATTAGAAGTGTAAGATGCAGATGTTCACAGGGCAGGAGTTTTATGATGGTGGATACTTAGCTTGCATATGGTTGCACTCTTGCTGACTCTCCACAAGGTCATCTCTCTTGATGCCCCAGGATCTCTCTCATCCCTGTCTTGACCAACACCCTTGCTGCTCTCTGTGTCAGAGTATCCTAATCTACTTTGGAAAGGATACCTGTGTAATTGGATCAAATTCATTTTTATTAGAAACACTATAGATTGCAATACTATATGTTCATGAGAAGGTTTTATGCATACAATGTTCTAACTTCACACCTTACACTGAGATGAAATTGTTTTTAATTTTTTTTATTTGGAGTTTTATATACCATATCTGAAGGAGCTCAGACATCAAGTGATCAAACCAGAGTCCTTTTTGTAAAGGGAAATTGCTTTCCCTATTATACTGTCTCTTTGGCCCCTTTAAATCCCATTTCCATTTAGTCTCCTCTCTATAGACCCTAATTCCATCCACACAACAATGTGAGGTCCCCAAAGTCAGGACTGCCACATCTATGTTTGAATGAGACAGTTGAGCCTATACACTGGTCCCTCCCCTTATGGGCCAAAGATCTTGACATGTGCTATACTACATGTCTGAACTCATAGCTCTGAAACTGACACCTGCTTTATTCACCCTTTTAAGCTGTAGCAAGGATTCCAGTTCCCTCATCAAAATAGCTACAGGCCTGGGTCTCCACTTGGAAGCATAATGAGTAATCATGAAGCCCTTTGTGCTTAATGTCGTGTTTTTATGACCCTAGTGTTGAAAACGTTTTAATGTGAGAATGAAAATGACATTTATGGTATATGTGCATTGTCCATCACTCTAAAGTAAATATCCTCACGATTCTCTTCAAGCTTTGGTCTCCTTCTAGTTCTATCTCAAATTTCAGTTAGAAAAGACAGAAAGATCTTTAGGCAATGTTTATTCATATTTTTACCAGATGGGTCTTTAAAAATGTCCATAGAGGTTCTTCGTGGGAGACCACGTGAAATCAGATCAAAGCAGAGATTTTTGGAATCCAATAGACCTTCAATTAAAGCCTGCTGCTACCTATTAATCGTGTAACCTTGAGTAAAGTGCTTGACATCATTTATGGCTCTTGAGGCGAGGCCACTATAAGAAAAAATAGGGTAAGATCCTTGGGCCAATTCTTTGGGCAGATTTAACATTTAAAATAACACTTGACAGTTTCAATCAGCCTTTCTCTGGACCCTAGGGAATGTCTAGAGACCTTTCAGGATTAACTTCTGCCTCTCTTGGTCCCTCAGAATAGTTGCCCAAACCTGCTAATACTGCTTTTTAGCAAGCATTAGTCCTTTCTCCCAGAACTCACTCAACTCCCACCCCCTATAACAGTAAGTGTTAACTTGCTGACATTACTGAGAAAATTTGGAAAGGGTATATATTAGAGGGAAAGGCATTTATTAAGCACAGTTTTTTTTTAATCTGTGAGGCATTTGATATCACTGACTTCTCATTTAGTCTTCTCAGATACATGATGTAGGTTTTACCCCTCCAATTTTACAGACAAGAAAACTGATATTCATGACAGTTAATTTACTAGAGCAAAGCTACAATATATCAGAATATTAAAGGTTAAATCAGTGAAACTAAATCCAGATCCACTTCCTCCAAAGATCTCTAAACTCTTTACAATGCCCAAAATTTCCCAAACTCTATGCCAGGGCCCTTCAGAAATCCCTATGGTATCTTTGATTTTCTTCAGCCCTTCTTTCAGCCTACATCGCCGATTTCCTGTACTGTTTCCTTCAGACTCTTCTGTCTTTTCTCTTTGAAGCCCAGAGGTCCCTCATTCTTTTTTCTCTCAACCTCCTACAATGCTTTCTCAGTCATAAGCATTGAATATTGGAGTTAACTGATAAGTTAAATAAATTTGTACATAAATATATGAATGTGTAAATTGATAAACAACATACCTATGAATAAATAAATTTGTAAATGAAGGATGGGAGACAGGAAAGCTAAATAATTCTGTTCTAGTGGGAAAAATGAAAAAAAGTTTAATAGTAGAGAACCTCCCATGTAGAAATTTCCAATAATAGACACCTTACATGATATCTTAGACCACTAGACCACAAGATTAATGAACAAATAATAAAAACTATCAAATTATTATAAAATTATACATATAAGTATCATAAAAATTAACACATGTACAATGATGGCAAGAATCATATGAATGAGTAAATAGGTGACTGTTTAATATGTGAATTATGCATCACTAAATACACATGAATAGATATTGAATAGACAAGTGAATATGAGAGTGAATGAATACATCGACACTTACAAAGATTGATATAAAGATACACAGTAAAGAAATATTTACACGAACTGAGGAGTGAATGAATGCAGGAGCAAATGAATGAATGATCCAACATACAGCTGTGCAGACTCTGATCCAAGAACTTCAGATTCAGAATAGTTGAGATTCTAGAAAGTGGTACTCAAGTTGAAGCAGAAGGTTCAAGGGTAGAATAAAGAACATGGGGGCAGCTTTGCAGAGAATTCAAATGCCAAGCGCTCCCAGGTGGTTACAGAAAGATCAGGCTGTGGATCACTGTTATGGAGGGCTTCAAGGCATGGCCTGCCGTTTTTACCCAGTGTTGCTGTTGCCCTCCTCCAAATGCTCAAAGATAATACCCAAAGTCACCCACAGTCAGGCAGGATTCCGTGGACAAGGACACAAATAGGAGTATCCTAGAACTGAAACAGCCTCCTATAATAAAGGCTGCTGCAATAGCTCTGCAACAAGCAGCAACCTACATGATGGATTACAACAGGTTGAGCCATTCCACATTCCCTAGTGCAAGAGTTCAGGGAAGGAGGGAAGGGAAACCAAAGTGCTGAGCAAGAAAATACAGTTCCTCATACAAACAGGCGGGGTTCCCTGGCTCCATCCAAGTGGAAAGATCTGTGTAGGATTTCTTACCACGGAGACAGATCTGAATTCTACCTGCCTAGTACTGAGGGATGCTTTGCTTTGTTCCTCTTTTATTTCCCTGCTACAGAACATGGGGGCATCTTTGCAGAGAATTCAAATGCCAAGCGCTCCCAGGTGGTTACAGAAAGATCAGGCTGTGGATCACTGTTATGGAGGGCTTCAAGGCATGGCCTGCCTTTTTTAACCAGTGTTGCTGTTGCCCTCCTTCCAATGCTCAAAGATAATACCCAAAGTCACCCACAGCCAGGCAGGATTCCGTGGACAAGGGCACAAATACGGAGGAACCCCGCCTGTTTGTTTGAGGAACTGTATTTTCTTGCTCAGCACTTTGGTTTCCCTTTCCTCTTTCCCTGAACCCTTGCACTGGGGAATTTGTGTATTCTGAGCCTCAGCAACGCCTGAGTGACTGACACCTTCTCCCTTCTTGGCCATTCGGATTCATTCAGGATCGTGGCAAACCAGAATTTCAGGTCCCCTTGGCAACCAGTCTCCAGAGGATTGTACTTCTAAAGGACCTTGAGAAGAAGAGACTGTGGGTGAGAAGCAATACCTTTCTCTTTGTTTCCTTACTGCCACCTTCTGCTGGGGTCGCTGTTGGGAAGAGAAGAGTCTGGCTGGGTGGAAAGGCTGTCCTGGAAATCAGGAATGGCTCTCCCAGAAAGAGGGACACCTGGCCTAGGAAATCAGGAAAGCACCTAGAACTGACTGCCCACATGCAATTTTCTCTCTTGTCATTGCTTGTCTGATGATGCAACTTCAGAGTAATCCTGCCACTGGGGGTCAGGGTCCCCATTTGGCCCCAGACAGTTGTCAGTGATTGAATAATTCATACTGACTGCTTGCTCACAGTCTCAGCAGAGAAGGCTGGAGGGAATGTACACAGTGTCCAGTCAGCTCAGTCCCAAGCACCCAGGAACCACCAAGGTATTTAGTGGAACATCTTTGTCACTGTTTTGATTTGTTTTATTGTGTCAAGAATTGCTTGAAAAATATGTATTTTTCCCTGAAACAGTGTTAAGCCAAGTCAGAAAAGTCAACATAGCTATAACACACAAGGAAGGGAGGGAGGGAGAGAGAGAGAGAAAAAGAGAGAGAGAGAGAGAGAGAGAGAGAGAGAGAGCTCTCAAGTTTGTGATTGAGAATAGTAGCATAAGAGAGTGGGGGAGGCAGGATAAAGAAGACTGGGTCTTGGAAATTGTCCAAACAACAACCACTGATGAAGAGAGTGATGTGCAAATCACTGATTTTTATTGGCCACTTTAGGGAATATAGTTGTTTGTCAGGAAATGAAAGAGAATGTTTGTGCTTATAAAATTATATGGAAAATCAATGTGGTGTTAAGTCTATTTTTCAGTTATTGGAGTCAAGGACTGTTCTCCAGGCAATTCTAGCAAGCTCCAAAGAAGCCAGAGTGCTGGTCCCCGAGTACAGCCCAGGGGACTGAGAACAAAGGTCAAGCAGTAGCTTATTGCTGCACTTGTCCACATGGAAAACTGCCTGAATGGCACAGAATGATTTGGTCATGCCTAATCACAAGCATTGTTGTGAGACTTCTGCTATGAGCAATAATGCCCAGCAGCTGTCTACACAGAGCACTCTGAGCCTTCCTGTCATTTTTTAATATGATGCACTTGGCGATTCTGAGCACTGAGTTGCTGCCACAAGATGGAAATCTCAGTGCTCCAAAGCTCTATGCCATCAGTGAGTGTAATACTCGGTACTAGGTGCTCTTAGGTTCCATCTAGATCTGAACCCAGTGGTATGATGTGAGCCTAAGAGTAGGCATAACCTCTGCCACTTTACAAAGACTTTCTTGCTGCCTTATTGCTGAAAGACTAACACAAAGTCAGAAGACAAGCCACTGAGACAGAACGTTCAGAAAAGCAGCAAATGATGAGATAGGCAAGAAAACTGCCATTTGAGAAGAACAATTTTTACCCAAAGATAATACTATTTATTTAGAGACTGATTGTTCCTCTATGCCCCCATCTACCATGTAGAGCATAGCCAGCTGCTAAGTTCCCTAGGATTTTTTTTGTGCTCTTTTGGCTTCTGAACTTTGTACAGTAAAGGAGCACTTTGCTGTACCATTCTGCTCTAAATTCTGTGATCCTGAGACAAGGAGGCCTTATGATTAAATAGTCTATGATCCAGAAGATGAAGGTGGAGGCTAGTTATGAGTGAGACAGGATGCAGCTTTGGAGTATGCAACAGTAATTTCTGTATCTTAGGTAGGTCCTGCATGTTCCCATTCTTTCTTTCCTCATTTGGAAACTGGTGCTGTTTAATTGTTCAGTTCAACCTCTGTAGAGTTGCAGGAAGGATTAAATGCAGTGATGCATGACAAACATTGAATATAGTGCCTGTTCTAAAAGAACAACACAGTTTAACCAGTCCCTACTATTCAAAGCATTCCTGAGAATAATTGTAAAGATAGTCTATCAGTTAATAATTGCCAATGGCCAAATAGATCCCTACTAATGATAGTTACAACAGGAGAAAGGCATTAAGGCATCTGTTGCAAAAAAAAAAAAAAAAAGGCAAATCACACTAAATTCTAATTCCATCTCTTTCATGCTTCACTCTATGGGTTGGGGTTGTCATGTGCAAGGGATTGTTGAAATAGTTGCAAAGGAGTTTTTATATAGCACTTGAGGAACTTTATAAATTGAAATAATTATAATCTTAGTATTTCAAATTCAGGTTCAGAATTTTAAAAAGAACAAATAAATCTACATCTGATTTGAACCTAATTTTCCTGACATTGTTTTCTCCATAAGAAAGGCTCTCCTTTTCTTGCTATTTTGGACATTGTTTTTGAAGTTGATGGATGAGGAATGTGGAAAACATCCTCTGGATTTTATTCAAGTAATAGACATTTCCTAAGAATTTGTGTGGCAAGCACCATTCCTTAATACTTTATAACACAAGCTTGTTGCCAGAGTGCAATGAAATTCAAATATGAAAAAAAATGGATTTAGCTAACGTGATTGGGATAGGTATGATTGTGACATACACATAAATACCCAAGCAAGTGAAGAATCTTTTAATGATATAATCAATTATCCTTTTAAAATAAAGACCATAATTTGGTATGTTTCCCTCTCATAATATAAAAATGGATACAAGATAATGCCTTAACGCATCAAGTATCTGAGACCAAACCTAGTTCTTGACCTGTCTGATGGGTTCATGACATACCAATTACAGCCCAATTTCAGAAGAAGAGTAGGGAAAATTCAAAAGTCTTTTAAAAATTATTGATCAAAGTTACATAGAGAAAGCGCTGCCATGGCTATTTAAAAATTTACTTACAATAAATTTGCTTGCCAGTTTCTTTGCATGAGTTTCTCAGTGGAAACTCCTCTCAAGGGCTTTGGATCCCATAATCTCTGGTTCTGTCTCATTGTCTTCTGTCTCTGTCTGTCTCTCTGTCTTTATTTGCCCCACTGCTTGTCTCTGCCTCTGTGTATGTGTGTGTGTGTCTGTCTGTCTGTCTCTGTCTTTCTCCTACTCACGAATAATCAATGATTTACAGCTCTCTTAAATTATGATCTTTCTTCCAGTGTAAAAGAGAAAAGAGCCATAATTTAATGTAATATTCATATATGTATATATATATATATATGGGCCAGAACAATAGTACAGCAAGCAGAATACTTGCCTGGCACACAGCTGACTCAATTCAACCCGAAAAGCCCTTTATTAACATGTGTATGTGGCCCAAAAACCAAAAGAAAAGGAACCAAATATATGATGATTTCAATTATGAGAAAGAAAAAAGATATGAACAGACTAGTTATAATAAAAATACCTTTATTTATTTAAGGTATAAGTTCAAATTTTGTATTGTAGTCATGTTTAAATGGTAAGTTCATATACTATTTTCCTCTTTATGCTTTTTGTATTTTCTAAAATTTGCACGATGCATATTACTTTGATTTGTTCATTTTAAATTTTGAGTGGGGACAGTTTGGTTGTGCTCAGAACTTATACCGGACTCTGTGCTCAGGTACTACTCCTGGCAGGGTTGCAAGTGACTATATGTGGTACCAGGGATAGGTTCAAGGTCTGTTGACAGAATGCTAGCATCTTCGCCCCTATTATTCTATCTATCCAGCCCTATGTATTACTTTTCAGTAAAAATATTTTTATATTTTGAGAAAGTATTTTATATTAAGTAATGGTGTGTATTTTCTGGCATTGCACGTGTCTTTGCATGAACTAAAATGGTAACATTAAAACATTGCACTTTCATGGTAGCAAATATCTCATAGGCATTGTACCTTCCTTCAAGGCAGGCATCAGAATGCTCTTTGCACATTACAACTTCCATTGCAGAATGATCATAAACAGTCCCCTCTGTCTGGCTTGTCTTGGTTTAAGGTTTCATTTCAAGAGAATGCCCCTGCTGCTCCCACAGGCTGAGGAGCTAATTCTGTGTAATTGGCTCTGTGTGTGGAGCTGCTGGCAGCCAGGATCTGTGTTGAGACATTCTTGGTTGAACCTCCAAGACATAGTGCTCATGGATTTTCTTTTCTAATTTGTTAATAACTTTTCTTGGATGTTCTTTTTCCAATTATAAAATTAATTTATGCTTTTTATCAAAAACTTTAAGTTGAATAGAAAAGACACTCCTACAATACTCTTTTAATACTCAGAAATAATCCCTGTGGCAAATGTGTGAATTCCCTTCATTTGTAGGTGTGTGCACGCGCATGCACACATGCTTATGCAGGACCTTTGAGCCTCTATATATGGGTAATATATTGTAAGCAATTGATATCACATTGTATATATATGTATATATACATATATGTATGTATATGTATTTGTATATCACAAGCATTTTCTATTATTCCAACTGTGGATTCATAATCATTTTACTTGCTTACTAGCACATATACTATAAACTATTAAAATATTCCTCTTTCCTGAGTATTTTCATTTCCCATTTATCAAATTTTGGATATTGGAAAAAACATTTATGATTATAATGTGATAAACATATATATCCATATTTCTATCTTTGGTTATCTCCTTAGTCTACATACTGCTTGGTTTGGAATTTAAAGGTTAAAAGAACACTATTTGAAAAGCTTTTTATAGTCAAAGAAAGAAATACGAGGTTGAACAATGTAAGGAAACTACATGAGTAACAAGGTGGAAAAAGAAACTAGATTTCCCGGGTGTTAACAAACATTTAAAATTGTTTTTGACACATAGATATGCAAAAGATATCTCTTAGCATTGTTTTGGTTTGTTTGATAGTTGAGATGAAACCCTTCATGTTGATTAGTCATTTATCTTTACTCTTCTATGAATTATTTGTATGTGCCCCATCCACTTCACTGCTTATTTTTTTCTCATTAATTCATAAAAGATTCCACTCTATTAGAGATATTAGGTCTTTGTAATTTCTATTAGAAGTATCTCCTCAGTGTTATTTGCCTTTTATTTTTAATGAAAATTTTGATGTACAGAAATTCAATCTTACGTACTAACATTATTCACTGTTGTTCCTTCTCTTCATTGTCCTTAAAAGTCTTTCTCATTCAAGAGATCAGATACTCACTTGCTGCATTTTAATTTTTGGTTTTGGTTGTTTGGGTTTGCTCAGGGGTTACTCTTGACTATGCGTTTCAGAATCGCTCCTGGCTTGGGGGACCATATGAGATGCCTGTGGATCGAACCGAGTCCATCCTAGGTTAGCTTGTGCAAGGCAAACGCCCTACCACTCGCTCCATCGCTTTGGCCCCACTTGCGGCATTTTAGAATATATCTGTTTTTAGTATGAAATCAAAACACAACCTATGGCAAAGATCATGAGTCCTGTGCATTTTCCAGGTAGCTAAGGCTTCAAGCAGTTCTTTCTACCTCTTGCATCATGAGAACAAATTGAGAGTATTTACATTGGAAATGGACCTTGTGATTCAGATGAAGCAAGCACAGATTAGTATAGCAGAGACAGGGCCCCTGGACTTTTCAGCAAATTGCTATGTGTGTTTCTACTTTCTTGTAGTAAGTGTGATTTTTTTTAAATATCAAAAACAGGGAAGTCTTTTGTTATCCGCTCTTCTTGAATGGTGATGCTGACAAAACAAACCTGAGAAGTTTGTGTACGTGAGAAAGGGCTTGCTCTCTAGACCACTGGAGAACTACGGCTGTGGTCTCAGGTGGCGAATATGAAACTAAATGATTGTGAATTAGATCTTTGCTCTGGGTCACATCTGACCAACTCGATTTCCCCCTGTCATTTTTCGGCAGTGGTTTGTAACTCAGGCTCTGGACCCAGTGATTTGTGCATGGAGGAAGTAATCAGGGTCCCTGAACAACAGCTTGGTGTTTGTGGAAAGAGCTTAAGCCGTGGAGCTTAGCAGACTAGTGTTTGACTCCTGACTCTGCCAATTCCTAACAGACTAGAGGCCAAAGAAAATTTGTCTATAGAATGAGAATATTGTGATTATTATGAGTAGCATCATAACGGTTCATACTAACAATGCATAATGTGTGGAGGATTTCTTAACAGATTGATTTGCAAAGTATATTTGATTATAAAATCAAATTGTGTCTACATATATATCAATTTCCTTAACTTATTCATCATTCATAACAAAGTTGAGGGGACCTAATTTCTCCAAGCCAAAACCAGGTGAAAGGACTTGTTTGTATTAAATGGATGATTTATCTAAGCAGAAAAAAACACAAGGTATTAAGGTAGAATCACATCCTGCTGCACATTTAACCACTTTATTGGATAAACAGCTAGAGGAGAGGGAATCAGAAGTATCCTAGAAAATCAAACATGTATTCAATACCCTTCACATTGGAAATGCAACATACAGGATTCGGTGCCCTTTACAAGTGAAATCCTTCCAGTCTTTCTATTATATGGCCCTGGTGAGGTTTTATTGGGGAGGCCATATCCAGTGGTGCTCAAGGTTTATTCCTGGCTCTGCACTCAGAAATCACTCCTGTCAGGAGGCCCAGGAAAACCATCCAGGGGTCTCAAACTCAATTTACCTGTGGGCCACAGGAGGCAAAGATGGGGGTGATCCTTGAGTACAAAGTCAGTAGTAAGCCTTGAACATTGGGGGGTGTGACCCAAACAACTAAAACAAAACAAAACAAAAAAAGATTCCTCTAGGGCAGGGTCACAAAATGTTGTACTGAGGGCCGTTTGCGGCCCGAAGGCCACAAGTTTGAGACCCCTCCAAGGATCAAACCCGGGTCAGCCATGCATAAAACAAAAAGCCCTACTGCTATGCTATCACTCTAGCCCCCATGCAGAGTTTTAAACTAAACTTTCATTGAGTAAACATTATTTCTAGCATTATGTAAAATTCAGGTTGACAATATTGTAATCTGACATTTTTATTCATTACATTGTAAGTAGGTTAAGTCTAATTTCTACTTCACACCATACAGTTGACCCTTTTTGATCCAATTTACCTATCCCCCATCTCCTTCACTATTGGTAAAATCTATTCTGTTCCCTACATTTAAGAATTTAATTTCATTTTTTCTTTTCTTCTTTATATTCTACATAGCAGTGTCATCATGTAATAGTTGTCTTTCTCTTTCTAAATTAGCATCTCATCTATCATAAATCTTTCAATCTCTATCCATGTTCTTACAGTTGGAATGATTTTCTTTTTTACTAGATAAGCAATATTTTAATGTGCATCAATACCACATCTTGGTTCCATGTATTAACAATAGTGAGTAATGCTGCAATGGATACATGGGGTCATGTATGTTGATTTTTTTTAACTTGAATTTTTATAGTATTTGGATAAATTTCCCAAAATAGAATATCTAGATCTATTTTAAGTTTTTTAGGAATCTAATGTTTTTCATGGTGAATATACCAATTCATATTCCCACCAATAATGCATTTCCTTCCTTTCCTTTCTCACCAACACTGCTGTTTCTTGTCTTTTTTGATAATAGCTTTTCTAACAGATACAGGGAAGTACCGCATAGATTTGGTTTGAATTTTTCTAATAATAAGTGAAGATGAATCTATTTTCATGTATCTGTTGGATATCTTATATCTTGGGAGGTGTTTATCCATTCAAGTCCTCTACTCATTTTTAAAAGCATCCTGTTTCATTTGCGTAAACTCATAACATTTTGGATTTTAACCCTTGTCAAATATATGATTTTCAAATATCATTCCTTACTCTGTAGGTTGACTTATATTTTGAGGCTAAATTCTTTTGCTAAAGTTTTTCGGTTTGATATAATCCCATTTGTTTATTATTGTTTCCTTTTCCTTGATGTTTTTGTCAAATCCATAAAGACCACTAAAGTTAATGTACTAAAGTTAATTTCAATAAGCTTACTAACTTTGTTTCCTTCTATGTATTTTATGAAATTTAGTTTAATGTTTAGATATTAAATTTACATTGAGATAATTGTGTGTGTTATATAAGGCCATGGTATATATTCTTTGGGGGTGGGGGGTTGGGTCACACCCGGTAACGCTCAGGGGTTACTCCTGGCTATGCACTCAGAAGTCGCTTCTGGCTTGGGGGACCATATGGGAGAACAGGGGATCCAACCAGGGTCCGTCCTAGGCAGCGTTGGCAAGGCAGATACCTTAGCTCTAGCGTCACCGCGCCGGCCCCGATATATATTATTTTTATTTTACATTTTGTTATGTGACTGTCTAGTCTTTTCAGCACCATTAATTTAAGAGACTATTGCTTCTCTATTCTACATTCTTCATTTCCAAGTCATAGTTGACATGATTCAGAGTTAACCCTATTTTTAAGTGATCTGCCTATTATCTAAGTATAGCTTGTACATGTGATATTACTAATTCTCAATGTTACCATAAAAGTTACTTCATTATTAGATATGCTAATTGTTAATTATATTTCATATTTAAAAATCCTTTACAATTTTGTAAAATTTAAGGAGTTTAGACTTACTTATCCATCTATATGTTCGTAATTTTTACCACCCTCTAAAAGGTTGCTCTCATATGTAAAGGTCTAAAAGGTCTTATCTAATATGGGATAAAAAGATACATAGTAGGGTACCACAAATTGCCAAAGGCGTCAAAACTAGAAAGTTTGTCAATAGTTTACCTAGCTGGGAGACATGAATGAGATCCTTGGAATATTGATGGACTAAGTTGTTAAAGGTGTGGTGTTGTGGTGTTGAAATGGAGTATGCATAAAACTGTCATTAACAATAATCTAAAATATCTCAATAAAAAGTAGGGAGGGAAACATGTAAAATAAAACTTCTGTGCCCCTAAAAAATCTAAGCTGTATCAAATAATAAGATAAACATCTTAATGACAATGGTATATTTAAGTAAAACTTTAAGTCCCCCATCCTTTTTTATAGTGCTTTACAAGCAGTATTATAATCGTTGAGTATTAGTGACTATGATTTATTTGACATATTTTAAAACAGCAAAAAATTAATAAAAATGAAATACCTTTGATGCCACTTCCCAGAATTCAGAACCTCTAAAATACAGGAAGTAAATGGAAGGATGTCCAAGAAGGAGAACCAAGAGGGCTGTCCAAGGGGACCCTTGCTCTAACAATGAATGTACAGGGCTTCCCAATACATCCTAGACCTCCTAGACTCCTTTACACAAACATACCCATAGGCCTCCAGCAAGATTCTGAGTGCCTGTTGAAGAATCAGAGCTGATTTGAAACTCTTCCCTTTGGTGTAGCCTAAGAGAAGTTACCAGTACCTAGTCCTTTGATTCCTTAGGATTCTCATCCTAGAAAAAGTCCAGAGATCCTAAATAAAGGTGGCCACTCATGAAACCAGGAAGGAAATTCATAAACACAACTTCTAAGAAGTTACTGTTAAAACACAAAGCATGGGACTGGAGAGGAAGCACAGTAGGTAAATCACTTGCACTACATGTTATCAATCCAGATTCAATCCTTGGCAGCCCATATGTTCCTTAAACATATGAGCACAGAACTAAGTGGAAACCCTGAGCACTGCCAAGTGTAACCCCCAAACAAACAAAAAGTCACAAAGCAAAGCACATGGAGTTAAACTCCAGATTAAAGTGATCCACAAATCTTACAAGTCCAATAGATGATGCTTCTGGCTTCTTTTCCTCTCTATTTCAGAATAGCAGTGGGTAGAGAAGTAACCTTAGTTCTGAAAGGTCTTTCCCTGGTTCAGTGGATCTGCAATATTTGGGTCCAAATAAAGGGATAAATATCTTTTGGAGGAGAGAAATAGACGCTTCTCAGAATGTTAAAAAACATGTCTCATCTTGCCAATCCTGTTCAAATAGTTATCATTGTGAGACTAAAATCCAGTTGTATTACATCACTAAAATGATTGTATTAGGAGTCAAAAAAGATAGTACAGGAGTCAAGGCCATTGCCTAACATGCAGTTGACAAAGGTTTCATCTCTTGCACTTCATAGGGGCCCCAAAGTCACACCAGGAGTGATCCCTGAGCACAAACCAGGAGTCGGATCTGATCACTGCCAGTTACAGTCCAACCTCCAATTTATCAACTTATAACTAACCTACTAAATGATTGTGTTAAGTTTAAAAGCAACTTCTGGTACTGATACATTTAGTCAATCAAATGTATGTAAGGAAAAATTATACCGTGTTTATTAATGGAGCTGTTGACCTTTGTTGTATTTTTTGGCACACCTGGTAGTTCTGTGACTACTCCTAGGTTGAGGGGGGGGGCACACTTATGGAGTGCTGGAGAACATTCCCCTCCTGCCTTCAGAGCCTGTGCTCCAGTCCTTTGCATAATATCCCAGCTGAGAGCTGCAGGACTCAAAGAAAAAGTCTATTTTGTTCCCCCAACCTCCCACAGATTTCTCTTCCTACCACTCCCTAAGGAGCCACTGCAGAAATTTGATCCCCAGAAAGTCTGGGTAGAAGTAAACAGACTAGAGTTTCTGGATTTGTGTTCTTACTAACTTTAATCAGATTTAGAAAGCACTCATGTACACAAAGGGGGAAATAAAAGAAAAGCATGCGTGCATGCATGTGTGTGTGAGTTGAGGGGAGAGGGAGAATTTCTCTCGAGACTTTTGAATTATCCTGCTCAGATATGTATTGGTTCTGTCACATAGTTAGTGTTCTTGTTTCCGTCCTACTAACTTACCCGCAGAAAGCTTAACAGTAGAGAAATGCATTTGTGTACTAAATGCTGGTTTCTCTGTTCTTTGCTGGGGAGAAAATCAAAGAAAATATAATATATTATTATTCTTTAGCTTACATAAATGAGTAAATAGTTTTCTTTAGGCATGCAGCCCTCCAAGTTAACCATAAATAATGTTTCAAGCCCACAGGCTTTAGCATATTGGTTATTGAGAGTTTGCTGCAAAATGACCAATTAGCAGAAACTTAATTATAATTTGCATAAGCTAAGGAATTAGTCTAAAGCAGTGAAAATATGGCTTGAGAGGTGTGAACTTAGAAACACGTTTGCTGGGAATTGATATATGGCAGGAATAGCTTGGCTTTAGAAGAAATTTTAAGAATCTAGTCTTGGTGCTGCCACTAACATGTTTAAGTGATTTGGGGCAAGACACCACACCTGTCTGGGTCAACGTCATCCGCAATATATAAATATTATGTATGGTAATAATATCCACATCACAGAGTTGTTGTTTAAGTGAAATCAAGTAAGCCAAAGTGCTTCTCTATAACTGTACAACAGACATTTGAGCTGCATCTGAGCAGAATTGGGGAGATCTGAGCAACTGTGTAAGGACTGACTTTAGAATTTTCCACCTATATATATATATATATAAATATATATGTATATATATGTAATCCCCCAAATTAAAAAAAGAAATGTCAAGATATATATATATATAAAAGAAATGTCAAGATATATATATATATATCTTGACATTTCTTTTTTTTAATTTGGGGGATTACACCCTCTACCTCTACTTCCCAGGGTTTGCTCTTGATCTGCACACAAGGGCCTAACCCCTGGTGGGCTCTGGTGACCATATGTGCTGGTGGAGATGGAGCCTAGATTGGTCACATGCAGTGCAAGTATCCTGTCTTCTGCACTATATCTAAAGCCCTGCCATCTTTGTTTTTATGTACATTTCTCCCTTCTCATATTTTAATTGTAGTTTAGTTAAATGGTTAGAATAGTACTAAAACTTATGGCATTAATGTACAAAGTCACTGCACCCACCATCACCAAAGTTCCCATCACTTTTCACCCTGTCCCTGTGTCCTCTAGTTCAGTATCTTCAAGCCTCTTTACTTCCCACCCCCCAATGTTTGTTAATAAGTTGTGTAATCATTGAGGGCCAAGTATTTGTCATTTTTCAGTACTGTCTATTTACTTTCCATTTCTAATTATTGAATAACTGTGATGTTCACAGTATAAAGTTGCTCATGGTTGAATTTGAGTCACACAATGTTCCCAATACCCATCCCTTTACCAGTCACATTTCTCACCACCAATGCATGCAATGACCCCCCCTCCACCTGTCTCAGGCTGCTAATATAGAAATTTTCTTCTCTGTCTCTCTATCTCCCTCCCTTTCTCTCCTTTCTTTCTCCCTTTCTCTCACCTTTTCCCTTTTAATCCCTGTGATTTGCCATACTGTTACAGAAAGGGTAATATATAATACCACTTCATCAGCACCAAGTTCTTGTCCAGAGTGATCATTTCCAACTATCATTGTCATAGTGGTGCATTCTCTGCTTTAACTGCACTCCTCCTTATCCCCTATTGTGGCAGGATTCTTACCATGAACCAATCCTCCCGGCCCTCTTTTCTGTTGTTTTTGTGTTATTATTAATGGTTAATTATTAATGGCTATTAATGGTTATATTAATATTAACATTACTTGCATTCTATATTTTGTATGTCATACAAAAGAGTGGAACATTCTATCATTTAACTCAGCTTGATACTTCCCATATCTGTACATATATAAAGCCAATTTCATAACTTTATCCTTACAACTGTATAGTATTTATTGTATAAATGTGCATTAATTTCTTTATCCACTGATCTGTTCTCAGAGACTTGTTTCCAAATTTGAATTTGTTTCCAAATTCTGGCTATTGTGAGTAGTCCTGCAACAAACCTAGGAGCGCACTTGCCTTTTCTGTGATGCATTTTTAGGACCCTAGGCCATATTACCTAGGGCATATTGCTGACTCATGTGAAAGCTCAATTTCTAGTTTTATGAGAATTTCCCATATTGTTTTCCAAAAATGCTGGACCTGCTGACATTGCTACCAGCAGTAAATGAGTCTCTTTCTCCCATATCCATTGCAACACTAGTGGCTAGTGGTTCTTGTTCTTTTTGGCATGTACCAGTTTCGGTGATGCTAAGCAATATCTCATAATTGCTTTGATTTATATCTCCCTGATTATTAGTGATATGAAGCAATTTTTGAGCCTTTTAGCCATTTGTATTTTTTCTTTGATGAAGTTTCTGTTCATCTCTTCTTCCCATTGTTTTCTGTTCATCTCTTCTTCTCATTGTTTGATGTGGTTACATTTTTTTCTTGTTAAGCTCTACCAGTGCCATATATTTCTTGAATATTAAGATCTTATCAGATAAATGTTTGGTGGATAATTACTTCACATTTTTGTAGACAGCCTTTATATCCTGGTCATTTTTATTTTGAGGTGCAAAATCTTCTTAGTTTAAAGTAGTCCCATGTATTTATTTTCATTTCCACTTGCTTGGTCAGTGTTTATTTTTGCTTCCAATTGCTTTTATCCTTAAATATGCTTTCAGCTTCAATGTCGTGGAGAGTTATTCCTACATTTTCCTCCATGAACTTTTATAGATTTGGGTCTGATATCAAGGTATTTAATATGTTTTTGTTTGACTTTTATGTATGGAATTAGAAAATTAAAGTTTTTGTTGTTGTCCTTTGGTTTGGTTTTTATTTGTTTTTAATTTTATTCTTTGTAACTGATCAGTTTTCCCAACACTGCTTGTTGAAGGGCTTTCCTTGCTTCACTTATTTTTTATTTATTTTATTTTATTTTTTTGTTTTTTTGGGTCACACCCGGCAGTGCTCAGGGGTTACTCCTGGCTCCATGCTCAGAAATTGCTCCTGGCAGGCACGGGGACCATATGGAGCACCGGGATTCGAACCGATGACCTTTTGCATGAAAGGCAAACACCTTACCTCCATGCTATCTCCTGGGCCCCTCCTTGCTCCACTTAATAGTTTTTGCTTCTTTATCAAAGATGGGCTAACCATATATCTAAGTGTCTAAGGATATTCAACTCTATTCCATTTGATCTGAAGGTCTGTTATTTATTATAATTCCATTCTACTTTAATTAATTCAGCTTTGTAGTACAGCTTGAAGTGGGGGAGAGTGATGCCTCCCATCTTTTCTTAAGGATTGCTTTCTGAACTATCTATTTTTTTATCTTTATATTCCATTGATGAATTATCATGTGGTATTTTACCTCCCTCTGAGTTATGTTGCTTCATCTGATGCCCTACAACTCTGTCTATATTGCAGAGAGCCACATGATTTATTTTTCTTACAGTTGTATAATATTCAATTGCAAAATATGATATTCAATATATATACACACTGTTGTATGTATACAAAACTTTTTTAATCCATTCATCTGTTGTTAGAGAGTTGGGTTGTTTCCATATTCTGGTTATTGTAATAAGCACTTCAATGAATATAGGTGGGCATACATTTTTATAGAGAATAGAATATAGAATGTTTTTATAGAATAGTAGTCAAGACATGAAATAGCTCGGTTGTATGGAATTTCTATTCTTGCATTTTTGAAGAATCACCATACTCATATTGCTTTCTATAAAGTATGTAGCAATCTTGAAATATTCCAATCTTGGGGCCAGAGAGATAGCATGGAGGACTTCTGCCTTTTATGCAGAAGGTTGGTAGTTCGCATCCTGGTATCCCATATGATCCTCTGAGCTTGCCAGGAGCGATTTCTGAGCATAGAGCCAGGAGTAACCCCTGAGAGCTGCCAGTTATGACCCAACCCCCCCCCCAAAAAAAAGAGAAAAAAGAAAAAATATTCCAATCTTGCAATAAACTCAGATTTCCTGGCTCTGGACTTTGTGTCCTCATTTCTGTAGTGGGGGAGGGGGTTATAAAAATTCTTATTACACATCACTGAAAAAATACATATGGAAGAATCCGGTAAACTGTGGTTCACTCGAGAGACTATGTCTGTGTTTACTCTTTATGGTATCCTCAGTACTCTCTATAGTGACTAAAATAGCATAAACACACAATAAAACTAGGTGGAATGATCTCAGGTCAGACCCAAGTAAAGGTTATGTCCAGCCATAAATCTCTTTATAGTGTTTCCTGTGTTTGACAAGCCAGAACTTGCTTTGTTTTATCTCCAAAGAAACCTTTGTCTACTTCTGCCACTTCTTTCCATTATCAGGTTTGAAATCTTGATCAGAAAGGCGAGAGAATATCATTCCATGCTGCTTTCATATCTTTCCCAGAGTCTCAAAGGTGCTGAATACTGAAGACAGGAGTGGAACTCAAATTAGTATCACTACTTCCCCTCTCTTCTACCTGTACCTATTTAATAACGTAAAGATCAGCTGTGTTTTGGAGAAGACTCACTAGTAGGGCTGGCTTTCAACTTCTGCCTACTTTTATGAGAGCAAGAACCTACAGAAAAAAGCACTGCTCTGGGATCTCAGCACTCATTTCTTAAACAAGTCACATTAGGATTAGAGCAATGATTTATTTTGCATGATTGTGGGTAAAAGTTTCTGTTGCTAAATCTTGGGAAATTATTTCAGGGAAAATCCAGACTCTCACTTCAACATTGGCTCATTCTTCTACAATAAATTTTTAATAAAACATTTGTATTAGTAGACAAAAATTACTAGGAAAGAGTTAGATGATAAAAAGTATAGAAAATGGAAATGATGCAAAGATTTCCTTAATTCCCAAAATGCATGTCTTGCTTTGGCTTTCAATATCTATAAATTAATTTTTATCTACTACACAGATTCCATTCTCAACTTGATACTGTTCTGTCTGATATATCAAATGAAAGCAAATTTCCAAAATTCTTATAGTTCAATCCCAAAGTACACCACATTTTTCCATTTTACCCACTACCTTAAAAGTCTTTGTTGATCTGACCATCAGTGTCAAAATATTTCTTTAGGTTCTCAGCTTCTTTA
Organism: Crocidura indochinensis; assembly: GCA_004027635.1. Classification (NCBI taxonomy): domain Eukaryota; kingdom Metazoa; phylum Chordata; class Mammalia; order Eulipotyphla; family Soricidae; genus Crocidura; species Crocidura indochinensis. The sequence goes on from PVKC010011167.1 coordinate 22,740, forward strand.
AGAAATCTAATGGGAGATTTCAACATTGACCCTTGACATAGTTTTCTTCTACAGAAGGAAAAGAAAAACACAAAAGTTCATTTCATGTCACACATGGTTTTGCACTTTAAAACATGTTGCTGAAACTTGCAAAAACTAATTAATGACTACCATGGGCAAAACAGCATTATGCTCATAATTCTATACACAAAGTAACAACCAAATATATGTACTAAAGGCCACTAATATATATCTACAGTAATTGGAGCTTTGACAATACTGTGCTTTTAAAGCCCTTTAAGAATGCCACAGCCATTTCTGGGGGGGCATGAAAAGAGAAGTTAAAAAAGCTAATATAAGTATAAATAAAGCTGATCATAACCCTTGTCCAATCTGAATATAAAAGTAACTTAATTATCAGTTCACTTACTGTTCTTCCTTGAAAAGATTTTTTCATTCATCTCCACATACTTTTAGTAAACATATTCTCTAGATATACAGTAGCTGACAAAATAGGCACATGTTTAGATTTGAGAGACATTATTGTGGAGAGAAAAGTGTTTTCAGCACGTGGCTGATCCAGGTTTGATACCAGCATCTCATATGAACCCTGTCAGGAGTAATTCCTAACTGAACACCCAGAAGCTGAGTGTTGCTGGGTGTGGCACCCCCCCAAAAAATAAATGAAATTAAAAAGAATAATAATGTGCACTTTGAAGTGCTTAAATCTATAAGAAGCATTGATATTGAATTCACAACTATTCTAAATAATACTGGGTATTTGGCTTTCTGTTTGTTTTGTTATATGAATTAAATAGAATAAACTTATTGGAAAGTTCTCTTTGGGGGATAAAATAGAAATACCATCCTTAAACACATGCTTCTTCTATGCTGAAGTTATCTCATTCAGTTTCCCATAAAAAATCTTTTTAAGTGGGGCCAGAGCAATAGCACAGCAGTAAGGCATTTTCCTTCCAAGAGGCCAATACAGGACGGACCTCGGTTCAAATTCTGGCATTCCATATGATCCCCGAACCTACCAGGAGTGACATCTGAGCACAGAGCCAAGAGTAGCCCCTGAGCGCCGCCAGGTGTGACCCCCCTAAAAAAAAAACAAAACAAAACAAAATTTTTCAGACAAATGACATGTTATAATATGTGCTCCCAAATCCCAGATACCTACGAGGCTTTTATGTTTGTTCCCAAATATGTCCCAAACCCTTTTATTCTTTTAATATAGGGGTTAAAGCCACAACTGACGGTGCTCAGGAGCCACTCCCTCAGGTCACAATACTCAGGCGTCACTTCTGGCAATACTATTTGGTACTGGATAACAAACTTGAGCCTTTCTTCTGTTTGCAAAGCATGCAATGAGTCTTGGTCCTTAAGCCCTTTTATTAAGAGATTCCTAAATATTTTTCAAGAGTTCTGGCTCTGAAGTCAGGATCCTTAAATTTAAGTAAGAAAAGAAGTGATGATAAAGAATTAAAAATTATATAACCTCTTACCTCGGTTTCTCTATCTGTAAAAGGAAGGTTTATAGTAGTGTATAAGTCTCAAGATGATTATGCACATTAAATGAATGAGTCATATAAGAAGCACTTACGATGCTGGCAGGTAGTAAATACTTATTAAGTGTTGACTCTTGTTCTAATGCTGATTAACATGTTATACTGAATGGGAAGTTGATAAGGTCTTCCTTACTAGACCATGCATCCCTCCATGAATAGCACTCAGCACATAGTTTAGCATATCCTGGTAGTATAAGCAGTGCTTGCTAGATGAATGAAGTGTATAGACAAACGTACTGCTCAGGGCCTAAATCTAGGAAAACTTAGATAAAATGGTTCTAATTGTCTTATGATCCAAGATGAAATTTTTCCTTTTTTCTTTTTTGGTTTTTGGGCCACACCTGATGACGCTCAGGGATTACTCCTGGCTATGTACTCAGCAATCGCTCTAGCTTGGAGGACTATATGGGATGCCATGGATAGAACTCAGGTCTGTCCTAGGTTAGCGTGTGCAAGGCAGATGCCATACAACTTGCGCCACCATTAGTCCCATTTCTTGATGAAGCACCAGTAAGGGAAGAAAAAAATGTAGAGGCCAAAGAGACAGTGCAGTGGTCATTGTATACTTGATGTGTATACTTGCATGTATATTCTTGATAGTGTGCTTTACATATGACCATCCCAGATTTGATCCCCCAGTACCTCATATGGTCCCCAAGATTCACCAAG
>PVKC010011168.1:0-24963 GCA_004027635.1 Crocidura indochinensis
TACATAAAAAAAAAAAAAAAAAGAGAGAAAAAAAGATAATATCTCATGGGTGTCTTGGTTTGAATTTCTCTCATTGTAAGTGATGCTGAGCACTTTTTCTTGTGCCTATCAGCAATCTGCTTGTCTTTCTCTAAAAAGTGCCTGTTTATTTTTCCTTCCAGTTTTTTTTTTTGAGGGGGGACACATCCGATGAGGCTCAGGTGTTACTCCTGGCTATACGCTCAGAAATTGTTCCTGGCTTGGGGGACCATATGGGACACCAGGGAATAGAACTGTGGTTCATCCTAGGCTAGTGTGGGCAAGGCAGACACCCTACCATTTGTGCCACCGCTCCTGCCCCATCCTTCCAGTTTTTTTTGTTTGTTTGTTTTTGTTTTTTTGGTTTTTGGTTTTTGGATCACACCCGGCAGTGCTCAGGGGTTACTCCTGGCTCCATGCTCAGAAATTGCTCCTGGCAGGCACGGGGGACTATATGGGGCACCGGGATTCGAACTGATGACCTTTTGCATGAAAGGTAAACGCCTTACCTCCATGCTATCTCCCGGGCCCCCCATCCTTCCAGTTTTTAATAGGGTTTTTGAATTTATTTTTGTTGATCTCTGTGAGTACTTTATGTATGCAAGATATCAAGCCTTTATGTGATGTGTTTAATGTGAATGTTTTTACATTCAGTTAGCTGTTTCTTTATATGTAGTCTGTGTTATTTTTTGTCATGCAGAAACTCTTAAATTTGATTTAGTCCTATTTGTTTATTTTTTTATTTTGTTGACTTTGCCAATGGTATCAGATCATTGAAGACACTTTTCAGTTCCAAATCTTGAAACATTACAATTTCCAGTGATATATCAAGGTCTTTGATCCACTCTAAATTCACTTTAGTATAAATGAATTTACTTTGGTGTAAGGTGTAAGATATGAGTCAATTTAATGTATAGAGTTTAATGGTAGGTTCTCTAAAATAAACTTACAGAAGATAAAGCCTCTTAAATATTTATTTTTTTCTATAGTCTATTCTTAGATCAAGTCCTTTTCCTCAGTTACTATAATGAGATTACAGTGTATTTCCATTATGTCAGGTACTCTTATTTATTTTTGGTTTGGGGGGGCCAAATTGTCTGTGTTAAGGGATTATATATTCCTAGAATGGAACTTGCCTCCCACATGCAAAGTAAATCCTCAGCCCTTTGAATCCACCTTTCTAAGTGCTTTTAAAAGGGCATAAAATCTATGTCTGCATCTGATTGCACTGATACCAATTACACAATAATAAAAGGATGGTAGGAGGAATAATAGAAACAATCAGCCCTGTGATTTAGGAATTTGAACAAATAAATTATGGGGAAAAAAACGTATACTTCAAAATGTATGTAAACCATTATTGGCAATATCCTCATGCAAGAGACTATCTTGGAGATGTTAAGAAGATTTTAATATATACAGTGAGCTTCTTTAAAGCATCAAATTAGAAGGGGTCGAGGTGAACAGACACTCTGGTGGAGAGTGTTGTAAGACTAAATGCATAAAATCTGTCATGAACAGCATTAGGATGCCTACAATTAAAAACTGCAAAAAAAAAAAAAAACCCAAAAAGATCAAATGCTTTACTTATGTCTTACCAGTTCTTTCTTTTTTCACATCCATTTTGGATGAATCTGTTTAAAAAAAGAATATATACAAATTTATGAATCCTAATAAATAATAATTTCCTTATTTTAGTTAATTAAAATAAAACATATGAATAAAAGCAAAATAGATCCCCTGAGCCCAGCAGAAATGATTCCTGAGCACAGAGTCAGTAGTAAGACCTGAGTCCTGAGCACTGCTGATTGTGGGGAAAAAAAGTAATAAAGGAAAGAAGGAAGTACGGGAAGGAGGAAGAGAGGGACATAGGGAGGGAAGGAGGGAGGAATTTTTGTAAAACAAATAATACAAACATCTCAATTTTGCTCTAGGTACCAATCGCAAGTTGTATCCTTTCCCTAAGATCAAAATGCTTTAGTATTATTATAATTAATATTGGGGACTAATTTGGTGGTGCTTAGGGGTTACTCTGGCTCTATTTATACTCAGGAATTACTCCTGCCAGACTTAATGGAGTATATGGGATATTGGAAATCAAGCCCAGGTTATCTTGGTGCAAGACAAACACCTTATCCACTGTATTACTGTTCCAACCCTGTATTCTTATTTTTTAATATAAAACTTATGGTAAACAGCAGATAATCTTTGGGGGTTTTAATTTAGGTTTTTGTTGCCTAGAAAATTAAACTTCACATATGCAAGGCAAGAGTTCTACTATTAAGCCATACTCAACATTGCATTCTCAATGTTGTTGAAAAAGAAAAGCACTTTAAAGTCTGAAAATATACACACCTTGGGTAGACATAATAAAGCGTCTTAGGTTGACGTTGAAATTGCTATTGCACAATTGACTTATAATAGTAACCCTGTTGTGTAGAGCAGCATGATGGAAAATAGTGTAACCCGCTTCATCTGAAATATTGATGGTTGAGCTGGAGGTTTTACGGCTAAATGTATGGAAAACAGCAGATAATCCTCTTTCAACAGCAGACTTCATACCATATGGAATATTCTAAAATTATAAAAGTCCAAAATACATTTCAAAATACAGTGAGGTTTATTTTTTAAGAAGACCAATAGAAATGAAATTGTATTAAACCTATAATCTGAAGTATTTTTCACATGTAGTATATAACATATATAGATACATATATACTTATGATAAAATCAGAGAACAAAAGATGAATAGCATAACTAATTAATTTCACTAATAATTTTAACAATAACTGCAGTGAATATTTTATGAATGCAGTTTCTCTCAAAATATCTTACTTTAGGAATATTTGCAAAGTACAGTAACCGAAACCTTGGAAAGTGAGTTTGTGGATATGGAGAACATTACTGGATGTATAAAGTATTATTTAAGTGTGGGAAAGGACAATGAGATCCATTTATACTATCATGTAATCAATGTTTAAGTATAATAACATTTTCACAATATTATGAGGAGAATATCTCTCTGAGCAATGATGAAAATTTTAAAGTTAGAAAAATATATCAAGTTCTGAGCCTATTCTAACCAAATCATAATGATGATTCTTTTTTTTTTTTTTTTTTTTTGCAGAGCTACTTGAGGTAGGAGTGGACAGGGCTTGAAACCAACTTTTTCTGTATTTTTATTATAAATTTAATTCAACATGTAACCAATCAGAATCATATCAATATAATCAATTGGTTAATTGAGAGAGAAAAATCAAGAATCTTAAAAATATTTTAGGAAGATTTTTTTCTTCAATCTTTTTATTTTCTATTTTTGGGTCATACCCAGCAGCTCTCAGGGGTTACTCTTGGCTCAGAAATTGCTCCTGGCAGGCACTGGAAACCATATGGGATGCCGGGATTCGAACCACCGTCCTTCTGGATGCAAGGCAAATGCCTTACCTTCATGCTATCTCTCCGCCCCCATTCTTCAATCTTTTAAGGAAGAATTGTAGGTCCTTCTTTGGAGATAATGTAAGTAGAAATATTTTTTTGAAAAAAAAAAAGGCACCATGGTATTCAAAGCTATTAATATATGGTTTCATGCATTAAACATTCTACCATACGTTTCCACCCAGAGTATCTGCTTTCCTCCAACATTGTCTAAGTACATGTGCTACCTAATCGAGCACTCAACAGTGCTTTAGTAAACACCCTCTTCCCCACCAATCCCTGTCTGTGACAAACTTCCCAATGAGACAACACAATTATATTTTAATTAATTTGTTAACAAATGAGATCACTGGGCGCCTCTGCTTAAAAAATTCTCAAAAGTTTAGAAATGTGAATATAATAGCTGTAGAATGTTTATGAGGCTGTAGAGATAGTATAGGAAGGAAAGTGATCATGTTACATGTGGCAAACCCTGGTTGTATCCATAGCACCACATATGATTCTTCAAGCATTTTTAAGGTTTGCTTCTGAACAGAGTCATAAATATTTTATGTGGATTGCATAGTATAGTCCTCCAAATAAAACAAGAAATAGTTTTTCTTCTTTGCTCTAGGGTAATGGATAGGTACTCTTTTTTAGCATATATTTTAATATGAAACAGGTTATTCAAGTTTAAAGTGTATAGGCACTGGAACAAATTATAAAATCAATGTCACTGTATATCTGGAATTGGTGCATTTACTTTCTTTATAATTTCACAAAGTGTAAGTCAGATTGTTGAAACAAATATAGAAATTGAAGGGAGGGTGTTTAAGGCTATTCCCCATGGTGCTCAGGCGCTATTCCTGACTCTGTGCTTACTATCTCTCTGACATCGAAATGAAGAAATTTGATGCAAGGAGCTTAGTTTGCTACTCATCTTTAGATTCTAGGACTTAAGCTTGGCTGTCATTTACATGATGTATGATAGGAAAAACATCCTTTCACTTGCTGCAGCTCAATTTTTTCATTTTAAGCAGAAATATAGTATTAGTACTATAACTTTAAAGGAATTTATTAAAAGATTTTTATAATAGTACTTGGTATTCATAATAAACACTCATTACATATTAGTCAATAATCATGCTCCAATTTACTTACAACTTTTTGGGTACCTTCTAGAAACTCATCTATCATTGTACAAAATATAGAAATTTTGTCACTTCATGCTACAGATTTATTTGGCCTAGAATAAAATGTGGTTGATATTTATAAATCTATCTGTAGCATCTTATACTCAATTATGTGGCAATCATTGAAATACCTTGCATTTTATGGCTTTCTTGAAACCGAATTTTTTCTTAAATTGTTCATGTACTTGAACATCTGTTAGCGGAAGTCTCTTCAGTCTCAGATTATTCACGATTTCATTTATAGCTCCCCACCACTGTGCCTTATACATTTTCTGATAGTACGTTTCAAGTTCAAAACAGATAACATAGTAACTAATAAAAAAAAAAGAAAAAGAAAAAGATAATGATCATGAGTGGCTTGCTATTTTTTTTATTCTATGCTGAAAAGACTTAATTTTCCTTAATACCAAGGATATAGTTTGTACTTGGTTGTAAATATTCTAAAAACATGGTTGTTGCCTCACCCCCTGGCTATAGATAATTACCTGAGCCCTGTCCATATCTGGGCGATCCAACTTTCCCCCTCCTCTGTATTAAAGGCCAGTCTACCCGTCCACGTGGCTTCAGCCCCCACTAACCGGCGGGTCTGGAGGTTCATGAAAGCGGCAGATAGAGATCTCACTCACAGGCAGGCTTCATGAGAGATATCATCTTTATTCAGTCCTAGCCATCGGATGTTGCTCCTACTATTTAAGTTAGCCCTGCATCTACTTTCATCCATGTTACCTCCATCCTACATGTTGGTCAGAATCCAAAGGAGCAGGCAAAAGGCAAAAAGGGCAGATTGCCAGAAATCACAGACCTATATACCTTTCAAAGATCCCTCCCAGGAGATGGGCAGGGTCTGCAGGTAAGGTATCCTGTTCCCAAACCCTCGCCCAGATATGGGCAGGGCTCAGGTAATTATCTATAGCCAGGGGGTGAGGCAACACATGGTTATTGATATTATTTGTTTTTTTGTTTGAGGTTCATACCCAGAGGTGCTCAAGACTTACTCCTGGTCCTGTGCTCAGGGATCACTCATGGTGGAAATCTGGGATCATGATGGGGGAAATAAAACTTGGTTCATTTACATGCAAAGCAAGTTTCTACCCTCTGTAATATCAATCTGGCCCAACATTATGTGTTTATTTATTTATTTGGGTTTTGGGACACACTCTGAAGTGCTCCAGGATTACTCCTAGCTCTGCACCCAGAAATCACTTCTGGTAGGATCAGGGGTAAATATGGCATGCCAGGGATCAAACCCGGTTGGTCATCTGCAAGGTAAACACCCTCCCAGCTGTGCTATTGCTCCAACCCAAGCCCAACATTATTGCTTACATTTCTAGAACAAGAATCTTCTATCTACTTCCCCTTGTTATTGTCCTTCCCAGGACACTGCCTGAAATCCACTGACATCTCAGAATTTAGAGGAGAAGGCCTAGGTTCACACTCTAACAATCTGCTCACCCTCTTTCACAAATTTACCTGTAGACTCTCTTAACATACTCTACGTTCACATTTGCCATTTCAAAAGATGACTTTAATCTGCTGGAATGAAGATTCAAGTAATAACCCACTAGCATGTGTTATTACAGCCCTGGCTAGAGAAAAACCTCACCCACCAGGTTCTTGAGATATAGTAGGGTATACAGAGCCTCAGCTGATTATCACTTTGGGATGAAAAGTGAGTGAATGTTGAGCTGTTTCCTAGGAGAACATTAGGTCACTAAACAAAGTGGATGGCCTTCCTTCAAGTCCTTCCCTTAAAGTACTTTTTCCTAAGCCCACTCATTTTTAATTTTTATTTAATTTTTAATTTAACTTTTGGGCTTTGTTTGTTTGTTTTGGGGTGGGTCACACCCAGCAGCGTCTAGGGGTTACTCCCGGCTCTGCGCTCAGAAATCGCCCCTGGCAGGCTTGGGGGACCATATTGGATGCCAAGATCGAACCACCGTCCTTCTGCATGCAAGGCTAATGCCCTACCTCAATGCTATCTCTCCGACCCCAACTTTTGGTTTTTTTGAGAAGATACACTGGCAGTGCTCAGGGGTTACTCCTGGTGCTGCACTCAGGAATTCTTTCTGGCAGGCTTGGGGAATGGGTTCTGACACTCAGGTCTGGTTTTTATCCTGGTCTTTCAGATCAAGCGTTGCCCTCCATGACTTGCATCACTAGGGGGATAAGTCACAGTTCATTCATTCACTCAGGTGGGAAGAGGGACTAGCGGGATCTCTATTCCGCTTCTGCCCTCCACCCCCCCCCCCCACCATAGGTTACTGATTGGAGGGCCCAGATGAGCAGCAATGAATTTTTTAAAATCCAGAGTTTATTTTTATGCATGACTGGATGATTGTAGATTATGTCCATAAGAACAAGTTCATAACAACAAACCCTTCCTCCAGTCCAACACGGAGCTCTGTAGCTGCCTGGTCTTTGGTTTCCTGTGCCTACATCCTGGATTCAGTGGTAATGTCCACCTTTCATCCTTTGTCAACATTTCCCTCTGCATTGTTTCTTTTATTTTTATCATTATGCATCTTTAAATTATTCTTATTTTGCCTATACACTGTTTCCCACTTTACCCTTTAACTCACTACAAATAAATATTCTATATCTACAACCAAAGCTCTCTTACAAAGTCAACACCAAATGTAAAGTGCTCTCCAATTGAGGGAGGGTATTAGGTAGTGTTGGTGTCAGGGAGCACACCTGGAGATGCTCAGGACCTGCTCTCACCTCTGTTCAGGGGTTGTTTCTGGTAGTGTTGGTGCAAGGGATTGCACCTGGGTCTCCTGGATGCAAAGCCACATATCCAGTTTGATGAGTGTTCTCTCCAGCAGATCTATTTTAAACTGACCTAGATTTTTCTGCATTACATAAGATAATTATTTCTAATTTTTCAATTCTCCAAATTAGCTTCCATGCTATTATGCCTTCTAGGTCCTTCTCTACCTGTATTGTATCATTCCTTCTCAGTCTTGATCTTTCTATGCTCCCTTTAAAAGCTGCTATTAATGTCAAATTTGACTCTAGACTCTCAACAACATTCTTGTGCTTAAGGAAAAAAATGAACTAGATCTAATGTCTAGCTTTGACTCAAATATTTTCTCTCAACATTAAGTCCCCTATTTCTTTGTTTCAGTGTCCAAGATATAAAACATCCAATAAGTAGAAAATACAAGACACAATGGCACATGACACAGAGAGATAGTACAGGAGATATGGCATTTTTTTTACATGCTCCTGACTCAGGTTCTATCCCCACATATCCTCTGAACAACACAAGGAAGTGATTCCTGAGTGTAGAGCCACGTTTAACTTCTGAGCATCACTGGGTTTGGTCCCAGAACAAAACAAAATGGAAACAGAAAACACAATACCTATAAAAGTGAAAAGTCAGAAAAAATGTGACTTAGCTAAGATTTCTGAATCATGGTCCTTGTATAAATTAAAGCCTTAGGGGCCAGAGTATTGGCGCAAGTGGTAAGGCATCTGCCTTGCCAGCCCTAAGATAGGGCAGATCGCTGTTCCATTTTCCAGGGTTCAATATGGTACCCCAAGTCAGAAGCGATTTTTGAGCACATAGTCAGGAAAAACCCATGAGCGTCATCTGGTGTGTGTCCCCCCAAAAAATCCAAAAATAATTAAAATCTTAAATTAAATCCCCTGACTTTAGTGGGCCCATTGTATTGGCTCCCCACCTCCAACCCTACTTAACAAGGGTGTTATTTATATGAATCAGCTACTTTCCCTAAGACATAGTACACTGAATATATTAAAGTTTGCCAAGTCATAACCTTTTCAATTAAAAGTTGGCTGAGTCTATTTTATGGGAGTTAAAATTGTTCTAGGATCTCTTTTAAAATTGGAACCCGGGGCCCGGGAGATAGCATGAAGGTAAGGCGTTTGCCTTTCATGCAAAAGATCATCGGTTTGAATCCTGGTGCCCCATATGGCCCCCCGTGCCTGCCAGGAGCAATTTCTGAGCATGGAGCCAGGAGTAACCCCTGAGCACTGCTGGGTGTGAACCCCTAAAAAAAATTGGAACCCTTTACATTTTGATACCTTCCTTGTTTTCTACTAACTTTCCACAAGTTGTGGCTGCTTTGAATAATTATTTATTTAATATTTTTTACTTTGACCAAAGTGGATTACAAATCTTTACTTTGAATAATTTTTGAAAGTTTCTTACCTTTTTCCATTAAATTCCATGACTGGGATGGAGTAATATTCTTTGTAGCCTGAATCTTCTGCAAATGAACTAGCAGCACAATCCCGTATTTTTCCTATATTGTTCTAAAATATGAGTAATGTTACCAAAAACAAATCTAAACAATTATAACACTGAGATAAAACATTAATGGGTAAATGACAAAAATTTAAGAAAGTTATCCATAAGACACCAATAATAACTATATGTGCCCCAATCCCCTTTCCTGCATTTTGTTTGCTTTTGTTTTGTGATCACAACCTGGGATGCTCAGTGATAACTCCTGGCAGGTTTCAGGGGACCATAAGTGGTGCCAAAAATCAGCTTTAGTTAGCTACCTGTAAGGCTAGAGCACTATCTCTCCAGGACCTGTTCTTGTGTTTTGAGAGAGGGGAGGAGAGAGAGAGAGAGAGAGAGAGAGAGAGAGAGAGAGAGAGAGAGAGAGAGAGAGAGAGAGAGAGAGAGAGAGAGAGAGAGAGAGAGAGAAGGAGAGAGAAAGAGAGAGAAGGAGAGAGAGAAAGAGAGAAGGAGAGAGAGAAAGAGAGAGAAGGAGAGAGACCACAAAAGATACATAACAGAAGAGAAAGAAAAGAAAGAAAAACAACAAAAATTGAAATGTATGTTTTTGAAAATTCCAAAGATCTCTATTCTTTTTTTTTTGTTTTGTTTTTTGGGCCACACCGGCAGTGCTCAGGGGTTACTCCTGATGCTCAGATATCGCTCCTGGCAGGCTTGGGGGACCATATGGGATACCGGGATTCGAACTACTGTTCTTCTGCAAGTGCCTTACCTCCATGCTATCTCTCCAGTCCCATTCTAACCATCTCAAAATAATGGAAGTACCTGTAATGAATACTCAGGAATTTCTATTGAATTGTTCATGAGTTTAGGACCAATCTGGATGCATTAGAAGTATTTAAATTTGGGGCTGGGCGGTGGCGCTGGAAGTAAGGTGCCTGCCTTGCCTGCACTAGCCTAGGACGGACTGTGGTTCGATCCCCCAGCTTCCCATATGGTCCCCCAAGCCAGGAGCCACTTCTGAGTGCATAGCCAGGAGTAACCCCACGAGTGTCACTGGGTGTGGCCCAAAAACCAAAAAAAAAAAAAAGTATTTAAATTCTAAAAGGATACAAGCTTCCCCGACTTTTCATTTGACCTCTGACATCTAACACAGCAATCTTAGATATAGTTGCCTTAGTACATACATTATTCATTTATGAAATGAGTAAATTAGGAAGATAGTCTTTTGGAGAGCTGCCTATTGTCTGTAGTAACAAGGTGAGCACTTCCTGACTGGGAAATAGGATAAAGGAGTTGTAAAATGATGAACTATTTTAAATAACAATTTAATTTAAACCTTAAAATCTTCCAGAGCATTTTCAATTGAAGGAGTGCTGATATCAAATTCAATTCCTCCATGAACATGAAAATATTGATCCTCTTTGTAGTGGAAATTCTGGCATTTAAAATCTTGCCCATAAATAAATGGAGGTAACTCTCGCTCTGTCTTGACCTTGTCATCTCCAAAACATGAAAATAAACTCTTATTTAAAAAGTGAAGCATTAAAATCTATCACATTTTAGAGATAAATTATTATTAATGTAAGTGAAGAAATATCTACAATAAATAAAAACTTTGGTAATTATAGTTTGTAGGATTCTTTATATACTTAGTATACATTTTATACATTAAATATTTACATAATATGCCTATGGCATTTTAATAATTTTACTGTACAGATATTTCAAAAGAATACTAAATATATAGTTTGTAACTGTATTCACTATGTTTTAATTCTATTTATTTATTTATGTTGGTGTTTGGGCCACTCCTGACAGTGCTCAGGGATTACTCCTGAATCTCTGCTCAGAAATCGCTCCTGGGAGGCTCAGGGGACTATATGGGATGTTATCTGGAGTTAATTATTAGCACTGAGTAATATTTTCTCTCAATAATTTCAGTAAAACTATTCCAAACATCAGCTTAATAAAATCCTCTTAATTTTACAATCTTCCACACCTCACTCCCATCCTGCAAACTTTTTTCATGAGTTCATTTTCAATCAGTTCATGATTTTTCCAAACAAAAACAAAAACAAAAAAACATACCCCAAATCCCACTCAAACAAAATGTTGGCAAAATTTCTACTGACTTTGAAAGACCCGACTCTCTATCTATCCTCTCTTGAGCTGGAGGCAGGGTCTACCCAGCATGGGGTTTGGGGAAGCCCCATGTGGAAGGCCTTCTCTATAACTTGGGTGTGCTGGGGGCCTTGATAGGCTCCTAGCTGTCCCCTCTTTGGCCCCCTGCCTCCAGGCCTTCTGGGGTGGAAACCTCTCGGGGGTTAATGCCCCCTCTCGTACTGCATATATTAAGAATATTCCCCATCCTTATGTTATTGTTTGTGTATCCAGAATGTCTATTTGTATTCTACCCTTTCCCACTCCCCTACAAAGCTTATTTTTTACTCCTTTACTCTTACCCTCCCAAACACCACTAACCCACATTACTCTTTTAAACTTCAGTACTTCACAATTCTAATCACAGACCAACAACATGTATTGTGTTTAGCAACCCCGAACTATTTCAAAAGACATACAATGGACACGTTTTTCTTTAGAATATTCTATGTGCTTATTCTTTGACATCTATAAATCTTACTAAATATTCTCTTGACGGAGACGATTCTATCCACTTTTTATCTTCTCTTTATGAGTTGTTCAATAAGCAATTCTGGTGATAGAGTCCCCCAGTTAATGCTTTCAATTGAACCATGTCTTTGAGTTTGTTGGACTTGTTCTTGTGCTCCCCATACTCGCCAATAACACCACGTGGCATTGTACCTTTTTTGCATAGACACATTAAAATGCGAAAATACTATACATACAAATAGATCTTATTTAATAGAGATTGGAACACACAAATCTTGTAGTGTAAAGGGACCTTATACCCTGAACACTGACATAATGACCTGGCACAGGCCTCAGAAGAAAGGGCATTATCCATTCACCTCTGAACCATGGAAGCCATCCACGAAACATCCAAGTTCTCTATAAAATCACCATGAAGCAATCCTCTATCACGGAAGACCCTACCACTGCTCAGACATCAAACTACTCAGAAGAGTCTTCCCTTAACAGTGAGAAGACTAACAACAACAAGGACCTGCTTACTGTATAGGGCTTCGTGCATTGCTCTTTAATTATGAGGTGAGGCTGGAGGATGCTCCACATCCTGACTTCAATGCAGGATATGCAGATTCAAGGATCTTTGATACGGAAACATGATACCAACAACAGAGACTGTAAAAAATAAAAGTGTGTTGGCACTACAATGTATTGGATTGGACTATCTAGCTTGCCTGGAGCATAGAGATGGTCTTATGCCAGGAAACTTCAGGGATAGGATCTCTTTGTATTAGGCCAAGGTTATTTCGTTCCATACCCCTTATATTTTGGTGGGCCTATGCAAACAATTGCCACCGTTCTTTACTGTGCTCCTTTGACTCTAATCCTTACAAAAATGCCCACTTAAATTTTTGCGGTTAACTTAAACTAATATGCATGTACATGGAAATGTTAAAAAAATTGTATGCCTCTAATGTTTAAGGAGTTACATAAGTTTTATGGCTTTAGATAGCCTTGTGTGCTGTTAAGAATCTTTATAATATTATAATCTGGGGACTTGAAAAACAAAGTAATTGTACATGGATTCTGTTTTATTTATCTTAATGTTCGTTGGCCGAAAGTTCAAAGTTAATGTATCAGCAAGGGGACTTCTTCTGAGAATTATGTTATGAGTGATTGTCCTTCCACGGTAACCTTACCTTGTCCTCTTTTTTGCATCTTTGTTCTCATAATTAAAAATAAAAAAATATTAAAAAAAAGAAAGACCCACTGAAATAAGCCCAGAATCTTGTGCATTATGAAAAGATATAGTCTGGGACCAGAGTGATAGCACAATGGGTAGGGAATACGCCTTGCATGTGGCTAACCCAGGTTCAATCCCACACATTCCATATGGCTCCCAATTCTGCCAGGAGTAATTTCTGAGCTCAAAGTAACCCCTGATTGCCACCAGGCATGGACCAAAACCAAAACCAAAAACAAAAAAAAGATACATTCTTGGAAGGGAAGAACAATTTTCACTGCATTTCTATAGAATTTGAATTGAATGAGGCTCTATTTCAGCCACCCCTTCATTTGTCTACAATACTAAGGCATTGCTAACAGTTCTGTGTCATGGTTTCAGAAATGGGAGACTACAAATAGAGGTGAGATAACAAAAGAATAGTAATAGTCAAGTATAAGCATCCAACTCAAACTATAAAAGTAATTTTTAAAATCAAATCCTCTCTTTTTATTTTTATTTTTATTTTGGTCTTTGGGTCACACCCTATCAGCACTCAGAAATTACTCCTGGCTCTGTGCTCAGAAATCACCCCTGGCAGGCTCAGGGACCCATATGGAATGCTGGGATTGGAACCACCATCCATCTGCGTGCAAGGCAAACACCCTACTGTTTTGCTATCTCTCTGGCCCTTATAAAAGTAATTTTTAAAAGTGAGTTTTCCAAGGAGGTGGGGTAGGAAAAGTAAGTTTAAAAAAAATATTAACAGGGGCCGGGCGGTGGCGCTGGAGATAGGTGCTAGCCTAGGAGGACCGCAGTTCGATCCCAGGATGGACCGCAGTTCGATCCCCCGGTTTCCCATATGGTCCCCCAAGCCAGGAGCGACTTCTGAGCGCATAGCCAGGAGTAACCTCTGAGTGTCACTGGGTGTGGTCCAAAAAAGATATTAACAGGTTCCTAAAAATATATATATTAGGATGCTAAAATATCTCTCTTCTCCCTATTTTGTTTGTTTATTTGATTGTTTGGGCCACAACCTGGCAATGCTCACAGGTTATTCCTCTGCACTCAGGAATTACTCTTGGTGGGTTCTGGGGACCATATGGGATGTGCGGGATCGAACCCTGTTTGGACAAGTGGAAATGCCTTACCCATTGTACTATCACTCCAGCCATATCTTTCTCCTCCTCTCCTATATCTATATAACATTTACATGTAGTGTATGTGTATCTAAAACATTCTAAATATTTCATATGAAGAATTAAAAATTATTTCTCAAAAAAAAGTAAAAGAAATAAGACTATAGCTAAATGTTCGTGCTCCATCTTAATTTCAGGATCAATTTTCAAAGCTCTCATAAAAAACAATTTGAGTAGAAGTATGATAGATTTCTGAGTTGAATGCCATATGACATTGTGTTGTTTCATTACAAACATGATATATTGCTCAATTTTCTTATAACTTGTTTTATGCCCTTATAAGTAGTATAAACTATATACCAGGTACTTTCTGCATAGGCTAAGTTAAAAAATTGTATTACAGGGGCCACCCCTAATAGAGTCTGGCACAAGTGGTCCCCATTTTCCAGGGATATTGCTATTAATAGTCCATGGATATCAAGGTAATTGGGGCAATGCTGGAGAACAGGTAGGCTCTATCCAGAAGTGCTTAGGTCATTAGGTTTTAGGTATCAGGCTCAGGGTCTTGCACTTGGGAGGCCAGTGCTCTACCATCTAAGCCATCAACTAGCTTCCTTTTAAATTAATTTGAACATACCAAAGTTTGCTTTTACTTTTTAATATACTCAACTAGGTTATCATATACTAAATAATGGTCTCATATACTAAATAATTGAGTTAAAGTAACATTTAATGCATATCTGTGTATTTGAGCTTTGTTGATACTCTTCTTACCTGAAAACGGGTGGAGCAGACTATTTAGATAAGGGACTTTCATTTTCTTTCTTAGACTAAGCAGAAGTGGAATCAGAAAACAGATTAACTTTAGATATCCTAACCCTCTTCTGATTTCTGCTTTTGTCTCTAAGTGTTTTTGAATGACCCTTTTCTGAAGACTCAATCTTTGTTGTAGTCTCTGATAGGTACAAATATCAAGATACTCCTGATTATATTTGATTGCATTCGTAAGCCAATAGTCTGTTTCAAATATAAAAATATTTTCATGCTGTTGAATTTTTGTGGTAGTTAATGTCATCTTCAGTATAATGTTTTCAGCATATTTCATAAACACAGCTTTTTCTTCAGGGCTATTGGGAAAATAAGTTGGGTCATCATTCAAGTCACTATCATAGATTCCTTCAAAGTCTGGATCCTTTGTAATATCAATCAAACCTTCACAGTGAAAACAGAAAAACAATTCAAGATAATAAAATTTTCATATTTGATTAGCAAATACATATGAGCGATTCAACACAAGGGTTCATCTTATAATCTTACTAACAATGTCAGCTAATGATCAATGAGCTGCCAATGAATCTGCTAAGGATGAAAAGCAGAAAAATATATGAATGCTAACTAAGCAGAATAAAGAAAGGTGGGAGCTTGTGGAATAAAAATATATAGATTTCCATTCTCCTTGGAAGATCACAAAATCACAACAATAATAATAAATCCCCCATTTATATTCAAGGAAAATGTGGAAAGAAAACAAGAATATGTATTTTATGGGTTTTGTTTTTGCTCCATACCTGGATATAAACAGGGCTTAGTCCTGTCTCTGCACTCCAGGGTTGGAAGGACCATTTGGGATGTCAATATTGAACCCAGATCAGCCACATGCAAGGCAAGAACCCTACCCACTGTACTATCTCTTTGGCACTTATAAAAGTATTTCATAACAAACCCTAGCAAGTATTTGTAGAACTTTAAATATGATCTTTTTTATCACCAAATGCCAAAAGGAATTAATAAACCAGTCACTGGAATGCAGAAATGAGTGGAATTTATAGGGCATTATTGTTAAGGTTTTACATTTTTTATCTCAATTATCCCCAAAGACAAAGAGAAGAAAGAACTGATTAGGCTCTATTTATGCTTATAATTTTTATTTGTCAGTGGCTTTCAAAACCTATAGTACTGTATACTAGACTGATGGAATTAATGTGAATTCAGATGGACCAATGGATTCATACTCTCAACTGAGAGTTCTGACTTACATTCTTTGTTTTGGGGGGGTTTTCAACAGAAACTGATAATCTGAATGGAAATGAGAGCTATTATCATCTATATTATCTTTGAGACTAAGAGGTACCATTTTCAAGAGATTATTCTCCTTATCCTGTCTTAGTGCTACAGAGTATGGGCAGTCAACTTATAGCAGATGAGCCGGGGGGCTTACGTTAACCAAATACACCTCATTCTTATTTTGTGGGGGGCACACCCAGTAATGCTCAGGAGTTATTCCTGGCTATGTACTCAGAAATCGCTCCTGGCTAGGGGGACCATATGGGATGCTGGGGACCGAACCAGGTTCGTCCTGGATCTGTCATGTGCAAAGCAAACACCCTACCACTGTGCTATCACTCTGGCTCCCCCAAATACATCTCATTCTTAAATTTATTTGAAACTCATAGCAGTATAGTCATCCATTCAGTTGATGGTGTAGGTAGTAGATAACATTTCTGTCGCTCAAGTACCAATATAGGATACGAAGTGTTCAGTTCTGCATAGTGAATTGGTTTTGTTTGAGTGGGATTTGGGGTATGTTTTTCATTTTGTTTTTTGTTTGGAAAAATTATGAACTGATTGAAAACTGATTGAAAATGAATATGGACTGTAGCCACTTTCCCTAGACTTATCCAGGTCAGACAATTTGGGACAGTTAAGCTTTGAGAATGGTATATTTGGGACATTCTTGTTGAGGAGCTGTGCTCATGCAAGGTACATACTCTACATTCAAATCACATAACCTACAGTTTTGTTTCTTTGTTTTGAAGGGTGAGGCCACACTTAGTCCTGACTAGGGCCTCGTTCAGGCTCATGGTTAGGAGACAATGTGATACTGGGGACTGAACCAAGGTCTTCTCATGCAAAGGATATGATCTAATCCCTCTTCCCAGCATTTATTATTAACTTTCATTATTTTTGTAGTTTTTAAAATATTTTTCTTTTTTTAATTAACTACAAATATTTGTAGTTTATAAAAATGACAGCATGAGTTCTACAAAAAAATATGACAGTATGGAAGGCTAACCAATCCGACAATCATGTTCTGTTCAAATTTGATGGATTTTTCTCCAAGATATCTAACTCTACTCTTGGTTCTATTGCTGAGTTTTCTATTTTGACTCTAAGACAAGATGTATAAATTATCCATAGGGTATTTGAAATTTGACATTAAAGATTTGAAATTAGAGATTAGGATGGAACAGGCAAGATGTTGAGCTTAAAATATTTATGACAATGAACGAATTCAAATTTGACATTAAAAACTCTCCCTCAAGAAGTAGTAGGTACATATATTAAAGTAAGCCTTAGATAAATTAGCCTAATTTAAAAATTGGCTATAGGGTGGGAGCAATAATACAGTATATAGGGCACTTGCCTTGTACACGGCCAACCTGGTTCAATTCCCTAGCTTCTCATATGGTCTACTGCATCCTGCTAGGAGTGGTTCTTGAGTTCAGAGTCAGGAGCAGCTCCCTGAGCACTGCTGGGTGTAGCCCCAAAACTAAATATGTGTGGCTTCTAATTTAAAGCGTGTTAAATTCTCCTACCTGATGAATTAAACTCTCCAAAAATACTTCTATTTGTTTGAGGCTTTCCATCTTGATCAATGTCCAAGATGGTCCGCCACAATTCAGAGAAGCGGGCTCGTTTTTCTTTGGGCATGTATAGTCCATGCCACAATGCTTTCAGCATATAGTCAATATTTATGAGAATTTGCCCGATTCTGGTATCATAATAAGCTGGAGGTAGCTGACAAGAAGAACTCTGATCATAATTAGCTTCCAAACTGATTGAAGGAATTTGATTTAAGCAATAAATTCCAACAGCCAACTCCCTTATTAGTTGATGGACTTCTCTGTAGTCTAAGAGTGCAGTAGAGTCCACGGGGGTTAGCAAGATGGCAGTGTTAAAACCGACGTTATTTATTTGACTTATAATCCCACATGGCATGTCAAACTGAGAGCGGACATCTTCTTTGGTAGACAACCAGTTAAGTTGTGTAGTAGTTAGCAACTCTTGCACTTCACTCCGATCAAATTTTTCAAAAAAGGCAGAAGCATTTCTTTGTACTGCTAAATTTTCCAAGAAGACTTCTTCATCTTGAATTTGATCAATTTTACCTTTTTTGGGTAATTTTATCATTTTAGATTAAGTTTAGGATGTCCTGTTTTGTAGGGTCTGCATTGAATCAAAAAGAAAAGAAAAGAAAAATATAAGTAACATCTGCTATGGTAAAGAAGTCAATTTTAATTTCAAAAAAATATATTTCAAGAAATTAATCTGTACCTTTTATATTTAGGTTAATTGTTCATCAAGTACTATCTTTTATTTATTTTTGGTTTGCTCTTTTTGGTTTTAGGGTCACATCTGGTGGCACTCAGGGGTTACTCCTGGCTCTGAGCTTAGAAATTGCTCCTGATGGGGCCGGGCAGTGGCGCTGGAGATAAGGTGCCTGAGCTAACCTAGGACGGACCACGGTCCGATCCCCCGGTTCCCCATATGGTCCCCCGTGCCTGCCAGGAGCGACTTCTGAGCGAATAGCCAGGAGTAACCCCTGAGCGTCACCGGTGTGGCCCAAAAACCAAAAAAAAAAAAAAAAAAAACAGAAATTGCTCCTGACAAGCTCGGAGGATCAAATGTGATGCCCAAAATCAAACCTGGGTCCGTTCCAGGTTGGCTGAATGCAAGGCAAACACCCTACCTCTTTGCTATCACTCTGGCCCCTCAAGTACTATGTTTTCTTAAAAGGAAGTCTATTATATCATTAAAAAATCACATCACGGGGCCAGAGAGATAGCATGGAGGTAAGGCATTTGCCTTGAATGCAGAAGGATGGTGATTCGAATCCTGGCATCCCATATGGTCCCCCAAGCCTGCCAGGAGTGATTTCTGAGTGTAGAACCCAGAGTAACCCTGGAGTGCTGCCGGGTATGACCCAAAAAGCAAAGCAAAAAAAAAAAATTCACATATGTGGTGAAAGAGATAATATAGTGAGTAAGGTATTAGTTGTAGATGCTATTGACACAGGTTTGATTCCTGACTCTGCAAAAAGTACCCAAGTTCTGCCAGGTTTGTAATCACTAAGCACATAGCCAAGAGTCAGCCCTGAGCATTACTATTTGTGACCTCAAATTGACATATAAAACAAAATAATTGAAATTTTCATGTTACTCAGGGTACAAATTTCAATGTTACTAAGGGAATGCACAATAAGAAAAAGAGAATGCAGGGCTAGAGAAGTAGAACAGGGATTAAGGTACAACTCTGCACACTGTTGTCCCTGATTAGATGTCATGCATGGTGCCATGTGGATTTCTGGGTGTATTTGAGAGGCCCCAGCATCACCAAGGTGGCTCAGGGAAACCTTAGCACTGAAGGGTCAGAGTAGCACCATATCCTCTGACCCTTGTGTTGAATTTCTGGCCAGGGCTGCTCCTCACCCCCATAAAGAAATGCAGATTTATATGTAAGAAGTTTATATGTTCGAGAAGGTTTGCACACCGATTCTTTATTTAAATAAATTTTTTTTATATATTTTACAGTCAACCTTCAAACCCCAATTCTGTACCTAGGGTTTCATCCAATCTTGTCTAGAAATTCTTACTATATAGAGTTAGGACTATAATGATTGCCATAATGAACAGTTCTCTTGTCTTATACCCTAAAGAATACAGTATAACAAGTAATATAGAGAGAAGTTATACAGGCACATAGGCATAGATTTTCTACACTTGATCTTAGCCAAAAGGCCGAGAAGTGATAGGCATAGATTTTCTGCAAACACTGTACCACTTTTATATACTTTTATATACTTGGGCACTTGCAAATTTTGGGTAACTATCTGGGTTCTGACACCAAGCAATATACTTCAAATGCCTAGACGTAACTATGGTTTATTTTTTTATTTTTAAGCAAGAAAGTGATGACTACTTAAAAGTCCAGAGAGAAAGTGCAAAAGTTAAGGTGCTTGTTTTGTCTGTAGTCCACCCATGTTTGCTCTCTGGAATTATATATGGTCCCCTGAGTCCTGCCAGATGTGATCTTTAAGAACAAAGCCAGAAAAAAAAAGAACAAAACCAGGAGTAAGTCTGAAGAACACTGGATATAGCCCAAAAGTCAAATGCTCCCCCACCCCCTAAACTTAAACAATGACTATTTAGAAGAAAAGGAGAAGAAGCATCTGCTTAGCTTCCTTTATTCTATGCAATCAAATGCCTCCCTGCTTTTGAAAGACTATCTTTAATCACCATGCAAAAGCTGACATCACGACATCATTGGATTGGTGTAGGTCTTCAGAAAAAGTTTCTTTGCTGCTACAAACCACCCGACAAAACAACCTGCTAACACTCCAAGAAACCATCAAGAATGTTTGACAAAAGATGTTTATCATTACACCTTTGGTATAAACTAAATGACCAGCATTAGGAAAATTAAGGTAAATGGTACATCTGGTATATCTATATAATGAGATATTATGTAACCATTAAAACAACAATGTGAATTTTTATTTAATAATATAGATGGATAACTTTCACTCTCTCTCTCTCTCTCTCTCTCTCTCTCTCTCTCTCTCACACACACACACACAATACCAGGAAAGGAAGATTTATCGATTTGTTAAGAAGGATCTATGCCAGTTAACACAATTTACACCACCTTTGGCTTGATAAATGAATGCTTTTTAAATTTCTCTTTATACTACTTTACATTTCCTTAAAAAATTCTATGTGAATTTTATTTTCAAAATTAAAGAAAAAATTTAAACCTTCAGAAAATAGTTTCCTTCATGGTATTTAAAGTAGTATAGGAGAAGATATATTCTCTGATATATAATTTGAAAAGTAAGTCTTCATTAAAGCAACTTCATCTCATACAGTTCTGGTTTTAAGTAATTTTCATGTTTTTTATGTATGATCAGTAAGATCAGGGACTAAAATTAAAAAGAGAAAACAGATGGGGTTGGAGAGATAGCACAAGTGGTAGGGCATTTGCCTTGCACGCAGCTGATCCAGGATGGACTATGGTTCGAATCTTGGCATTCCATATGGTTCCCCATGCCTTCCAAGAGTGATTTTTGAGCACAGAGCGCCACCGGGTATGACGCAAAAACAACAACAGAGAGAGAGAGAGAGAGAGAGAGAGAGAGAGAGAGAGAGAGAGAGAGAGAGAGAGAGAGAGAGAGAGAGAGAGAGAGAGAGAGAGAGAGAGAGAGAGAAATAGTAATAAATGATCAGTTGACTTCAGTTTTTAATACTAGAGGATCTGGGGCCCGGGAGATAGCATGGAGGTAAGGCATTTGCCTTTCATGCAAAAGATCATCGGTTTGAATCCCGGTGCCCCATATGGTCCCCCGTGCCTGCCAGGAGCAATTTCTGAGCATGGAGCCAGGAGTAACCCCTGAGCACTGCCGGGTGTGACCCAAAAACAAAACAAAGAAAAAAAATACTAGAGGATCTTACTTACCTGTGGTATGGAGAAAAATAGAACAGGAATAGGACAGGAAATGCAAGATGGGGAATACCTATAATATTCTTGACCCTAGGTTATATAAATGAAAATATAGAAAGACAGAAGGAAAATAATCAAGGAGGGGGGAGAAGAGGTAGAGCCACAGAACTAATAAAATTATAAGCATAAGATTCAAATACAACAACCAAACTTAAAACTATGTTTCAAGAAAGCAGACTGATAAGTAGCAGGGAATTGAGGGGCATTGATGGAGGGAAGTTGACACTGAGAGTGGAACTGACGTTGGAACATGTATGCCTGAAACTTTATTATAAATATGTTTTGTAAATCATGGTGTCTTAATAATTTAAAATGTAAATAAAAATTTAAAGCAAAGATAAAATAAAATAAAATCTTCAAAATGGACAACTGCCAAAAAAAAAAAAAAAGAATCAAAGTATCCAGTTGAAATAACTGATAACATTCAGCGTCTACTGTTTAGATCTTATGACTATAGCGGGACCCACTCTCTCATATTCCTTCTCGTTTCCTTTCTCTAAAACTCTCTCCCCCAAACCTGCATCTCCTTTGGGATCACATTGAATCTGTGCACGCTGAATTCCAATTCGCTGCTATCCCCTTTGCCTGTTAACGTGAGTATCATCGTGTAGTTAACTAACCACTGACTATTTGAGCAATCGTTTGACTTTGTTTAACAGCCTTCTAGTAGAAGGGTTCCCAAATTTTAGCCTTCAATACCACCAGGGGATGGGAACCTAGTTAGCCCAGAAAGTTGGTCCCTTGTCCCCAAGAACAGGCCCAACAGAAGAGAAGGGGAAAGGAGAGAAACCTACTTGGAACGATAGTTTTCTTGTCCAGGACAAGGGAGATGCACCTGGGTGGATCCTGTGTACTTCCTTTGGGGAGACTCAGAGACTCAGGCAGCTCAGGTGGCTCCTCCCTGGGCCTGACTCAGTGCTCGAGTGAGAGCTCAGTGGGAACAGAGAGGAGGGACGCCCCCGCCCCCGCCCCCGCAGGGTGCGGTGGGAGGGGAGCCGTTGATTGGTTCTCAGGGCTTGGGAAGGAAGGGCGGACCTCAGGGGAGTCTGTGGGTCCCCCAGTTTTGATCTCTGCTCAGATTTCTCCCTTAGGGTGATCCAACAGTCCTGGGTCACCCCTTCCCACTGACTCTCATGGAAGTGACCCCTCTCCCATGGCTGAGTTCTCTTCAGCTGAACTTCTCCTATAGGCGACTTCACCCCAAACAGGGTGACCTCTTCTTTCATGATGATCTAATCTTTCCCTATGGCTGATGATCTCTTTTCCTATTCTGGGACTCATTGATCTGGGATGAACCTCCCTTGGTTCCTCTGCTAAAATATGAGAATGACAGCAGATCCAGGGTGTCCCCAAAGCACCCTAACCTGGAAACCCATCCTCTCTCAGTTATCTTTGAAAACACTGATTTGTAGTGGTCAGGGTTATCAGAAGTCAAGCGCTGTGCTGGGAGTTGGAGACCCTGTAACAAAAATAGTTAAGCAGCCGAAAGGTGGAATTACACCGAAAAATCTAAGTGTTTAATGTGATGAAGAGAGGATGTAATTACAGCACCCAAAGGGATACTGAGCAAGATCTGGAGCTGGGAAAAACTGGGAAGTGATCTGTTTGGTTGTTTTTGGAGGGCCACATGTTGAGAATAAAACTTCACAGTCTGGGGCCCGGGAGATAGCATGGAGGTAAGGCGTTTGCCTTTCATACAAAAGGTCATCGGTTCGAATCCCGGTGTCCCATATGGTGTCCCGTGCCTGCCAGGAGCAATTTCTGAGCATGGAGCCAGGAGTAACCCCTGAGCACTGCCGGGTGTGACCCAAAAACCAAACAAACAAACAAAAAAAAACAAAACAAAAAAACAAAAACTTCACAGTCTAAGTTCTCTACTTATGCTAAACTGCATCCCCAGCCCCCAAATGATGCTTTGATTATAGTTGTTTTGCTTGGTTTCTGCATTGCTGTAACTGATCCCCAACTCTGGCCCCAAATCAAAAAAAATCCATTGAAATGTAACAGCTTTCCAGGGATAGGGAACAAACAGGATGAAAATCCCAAGGAACAAAGAGTTTCAAAGAAACTTAGGGAAGTCATGACCAGTCTCAGAAGCAGAGAATCATCTGAAGAATAAGGGGACAGCCAAAAGGACGAGAATTGAAACTTTCTCATTTATGAACCATTGTTGAAGAGTTGGGAGATTAGACATAGAATTTTTCTTGCATTAACCTCATGATCCTTAACTGCCTTGGAAGCGAGGAAAAATTAGTTCATGATCGTTAGACCAGGCAAGGCTTGTCAACAGACACTGTCTTAAGGTATTTGGTATTAAGGTTTGTACCTGTGAGTATAAACAGTGTGTAAAGTTCTATACTTAGGTACCCAAATATCCAACTAGTTTTGTCTTAAACCTTGGAAAAGTGTCACTTTGTATGTTGTATGTAGGATTACATACTTCATTGGAGATTATGGGAGAGGACATAAATAACTCTGACCTTGGAGACTAAAAACAAACTTACTGGTGGTTCATTACAAAAACTCATCTAATGACATGTAAAGATAATAAAACAGGTAAGGCCTGACACATGATAATTTTTATTACTGAGCTATATTATAAAATTAAGTTGTATGCAACTTTAGGCTGCTGGACAAACCTCTATTTCCAATACCATCTAGAATGAAAGATGAAGATAATGAAGTTTATATCTTGTACGAAGAATCAAACTTTATAGGAAATACCTAAATTTGAATTGAATATTGCCCTTACTATTCTAAAATTTCATTTCCATCATGATTATAAGGGTATCTGGATCCAGGAAGGGTGTCAACCCAAACTGCGATAGATCCTAAACAGTGACTTTGTCATGGTGCTTACAACTGAATGGGAATGATCAAGCTGGAGAGGAGTTAAGGGTAAAAAGGTGAAATGCTGAACAGAAGGGAGCCAAGAGATGGTAATAAAGAGGAAGGATCAGGGGTGCATATTTTAATTTGCTACATCTAGAATGAAAATAGCAGGAATGCTAGATAAAAGATGAGTCTTCTGAAAGGAGGTTATGGCTGAATATGTGTTTTCATATAAAAGGTTGGGTAGCCAAGGCTCCACCCTAGGAGCAACATAATGACCAAGAACACCAACTACAGAAGATGAATTAAAACAACACTGAAGAAGCAGAACTGCTAGAACCACTAAGAAAGCCTTTATCATAAGCTCCATTCTTTGAGCTGCAGAGTCACCAAGATCTCTAGATACAGAGGTCTGATTTTACCATCCATGATGAAGCAGAAGGCTTCCATACACCACAAAAGCACCAAGGGTAGAGTAAATGATCATGTAAGGAGACTAGAGTTAATCCCATGACAGTATACTTCAGGGATGGAGAAACCCTGTATCTCCTAGGTCAAGGGAATTCCCTCTATAATATCCCCAAGAGTTACTGTGCCTATGCAGGGGGAAAAAAAAAGAAAAAATTATATATATATACATATATATACATATATATGTATATTGTTTTTTATGATGTCCTTATTTTGGTGTAGATATTGAAGTTGATCCCTCCTTTTGTATTTCATATCATTTTACTTATCTTTCTCTATCTTTTTTTTTTTTTT